>VXBI01004326.1:428755-463980 GCA_013397375.1 Toxostoma redivivum | reverse complement strand
AAAAAAAAAAAAAGAAGGCACAATGCATTTTAGTAGCTGACAGAATTTCATCTGTGTGGTGTTATGGAGTTTAGTTGTTCCACATCGAGCTCACAAGGATAAAGTGCTGGTAAAATGACATTGAGATTTCCCATGGAATAAGCCAAACCTGCCTGGTATGCAATGTCCCAGTGAACTGCTCTTTGGCCACACAGGCCACACAGAAGTCAGTATTCCTTGTTTTAAAATAATAAATTCAGAGTGATGAGCGTATACCACAAGGTACAGGTATTCTTTCTCTGCTTGCTCAGAGTGAGTAAAATGCAGCTGAGTTTCCTTGACTAAAACAAGAAGGAGGTTTATTGGGTGTATATTACTGCTATTTGTTGCATGAAGGATTTAAGGCTGGCATCTCCCTTAACTGGTGCTGCTAACAGTGGAACTAAAAACCCAGGCTAGACATACAAATCAAATTAAAACCCACGTCCAGTTACTGTGTTATTTCTTCTTTGCCAAAAAGCTTTGACTTAGTGGATGCAGTTCCCTTACATAGTTACAACTTCACCACCACTAAAAGCATTCAGAAGAATGGCTAGGAACATTCCTGTGAACTCAGGCAGTTCTGCTTAAAGACTGTGGCTTGAAAGAGGGTGTTTGAAAGGCTTTGAAGC
The DNA here is from genome assembly GCA_013397375.1 of Toxostoma redivivum. Classification (NCBI taxonomy): domain Eukaryota; kingdom Metazoa; phylum Chordata; class Aves; order Passeriformes; family Mimidae; genus Toxostoma; species Toxostoma redivivum. The sequence goes on along the minus strand of VXBI01004326.1, from coordinate 463,330 downwards.
TTTTGAAAGTGCTGTCATTCTTCCTGTCTGTCCTGTCCTTGTTCAGTATCTAAATAAGGAGTTTTATTTGTTTTGACTTGTCAGTTTGACCCTCTCTTGAAACACAGCACTGAAATAAGCAGAGTAAAAGAAGGGGGGGAAGTTCTTTCCTTGCAATTGGCTTAATTCTGCTTCACTTGGGTTTGCATTCAATATTTGAATTTCAATTTCATGACACATTCCAATTATTCTAACTCTTCAAGTTTAGCATTAGAGACTGATTTTAAGATGCAAAAATTATCAGTATACTCTCAATTTCATCAGTGTATTTCAAAGTTCAAGAACAAGTTGAAAATCACACTTATTATTCTGGGTTTCATTTTTCTCCTATTTTTGTTCTGTCTTGTTTCCTTCTTTGTTAAAGAACAGAAAGTGCCAATGAGAAATCACCTTAAAAACTTTATATTTCTGTGGTTGAATGTCTTAAATTCTAGTTGTCCTTTCGGTTTTCAGGTTTATCATATCACAGAAGTCAACCATTACAACCATTACATTAAATAAGATGAAAGATGAAGTCCTTTATTGTTTTTATGACATGTTTCATTGGGATGTAATTTATTACTCAGATAAAACCAAACTAATAATAAAAAGACCCCACAAAACCAAAAGCATCAAACTGTCCCCTTCGAGTCACAGAAACTGCAGAGTATAGTTCTGGATAAATTTTTTCAGAATGAAATCTGTTGTTACATATTATGTTATTAATGTTAATTTATGTTTGTCTATTATTTTTAGTCACTCATTTATACAGTTCTGTTAAATGAACTGTGTCATATCTATGCAAGTGTAAACAAGGAGAAACAAAGAGAAATAAGAGGTAGATACTGCTCTAAGTGGCATTTTTGTTCTGAGGGGAGACAACTGTCAGAAGTGAAACACCATGCAAACACTATCTAAAAGAATTTTTTATAAATAATTTGATAACTCAAATATTCTAATGGTCACTCAAAGTGGAACCCATTATTGCCATCCTTAGAGGATGATGGTAGATAGTGATAGATCTTGTAGTTTTTAGAGAATGTTGTACTGGACTGTTGCACTTCTGCTAGTACCTTACAATCTTTTTTGTAATATTTTAAGTTACTTGATGAAAAAGAACTACATCAAGGAAAAAAAACAAAACCCAGAGATAATCAAATAAAACCACACAAAAGCCATCCCAATGGACAAAAAGCCCCAAAACCCACAAGCCAAAATACAGATCAGCAAACCCACAAACATTAGAAGATTAAAAATGCCCTTTCCTGAAATGGCTGCCGCTGAGGAAAAAATAAATAAATAGATATTAATTAGTGAACTCATGATTTGGTCAAAATATGTGAGATGCAAAGAGATACCAGGCAGTCTTCTCTGACAGCCTAAGTCTACTGATGGATGTCCCAATTTAGAACAGTGTTCTTCAATTTACCTGAATACTGATGAGGAGAAACATTTCCTCTGAGATGAGACAACTTCTGTTTAACCCACGTGAATGCCAAATTAGGCAACTTATCTCTTATCTAAGAATCTCTGAAGCCACAGAGGAAATATGAGGCCTTGGCTTTATGGACAAAGTGTTGAACCCTGACCTATTACCTGGGTTTTCGTGTTTCAAACAGACTTTACAGTAACGGCATGCATGTCAGTGGAAAATCATTAGACTCTCAGAAGTAATAGCAAGAAAACAAAACATGTGCATGGGATTACACTGTTTTGGTGTTTTGGTTTGCTTTTGTTGAAGACAAGCGAACTCACAGGAAGAGGGCAGGAAACTGTTTCTCTCTAGTCTGTAAGAAAACTGGGAAAAATTTAAAAAAATGCTTTTTGGTCTTTAGAAATTAGCATTTAGTAGTTCAGTGCTAGAAAATTTAGAATACACTCCACAGAGGTATTTAGTTTCTTTTCTAATACTGTAGAGCCTTAGTGAAGCAATGCCATGTGTTCTTCTCTTTTCTCTGTTTTAGTTTTTCTTCTTTGGTTGATCTTTTTAAAAATGAGAAAAAAATAACAAAATATAATTCAATGTAACCTTATTTGCAATAGTATTGTACATGAGGAATTGCTTTTGCATCATTAACTGAAGGGCAAAAATAGCCCAACAGTTCATAGCCATTTCTTTGTAAACAGCAAAAAACCAAGAAGAAAAGGTCAGTTTTGAACTTCTAAATTATTTTATGTTCCATACTTCTCTGTCCAATGGTGTCTGTCTGTGGCACCTTTCATCATTTTTGCTGCAGAGACAGAAACTGTGCTTCAGTGTTGGGTACTTCCCCATTCCAAGCAATCAATAATTTACAGATTATTTTAAACCCATAGCTCATAGATCAGGAGAAGATAATAAGAAAATGTGTCTGTTTTCTCCAAAAAGAAAGAAAGAAAAATTCCACAGATATCCAAATAATAGTGCTTAATATTTTTAAGTTATGAGGTGGAAAAATAAACAATTCGTCAAGGCTGAATTTCATGTTGTATAAGCTTCCATATTGGCCACAGAGCCTATGGGAAGCACTTGGTCATAACAGTGAGTGAGATTTTTGGTCAGACAATTCCACAACTACAAAGTGATTTGGACACAGTGGAGGAAATTTGTTTCTAAATACATGGTCATGCTATGATGTGTTGCATAGTCCAACCAACTTTTTCAATCTGTCCTCTGGCATAAAGAGATCTGACCACCCTACTAGATTTTTAGAAAATTACTCATGCTTCAGGGACTTTTAGCAAGGGGTTCTTATTACACTGTGAACTTTACTGGTGTTACTAAGTCCAGCTGGTCTTTTAAGGATGGAATTTGAATATGCTGAGAATGTTGGGTGTTAAGCAGATATCAGAAGAGAAATGCTGTGGAAAAAATTAATTCATATTTTCTTTAGTTTTGATTTTCATATATTCAGTAGAGACAATATCAAGAAAGAGGTGTATTTTTATATTTTTCTTTCTATGCCATAAATTCTGAAATACTGAAATAAATTTATCCTTGTTCATTTATCCAGTAATTTTAGCTTTTTTTTTTTTCTTTTTCAGTAACTCCTGGTGAAACTGTTGCTGTGGATACACAAACCAGGGTAACCAAGGAAACCACCACCTTCAAACCAGAAATGCCATCTTCTGTACTTTTGGAGATTCCAGCCTTGGCTGACTTCAATAAGGCATGGGCAGAACTCACTGACTGGCTTTCTCGACTGGATCGAGAGATAAAATCTCAGAGAGTGAAAGTAGGTGATCTTGATGATATCAACGGCATGATCATCAAACAAAAGGTATGAGAAACACTGATTTTTCAAGTTGAAAGCCTCATGATCTTTATTCTGTATTAAATCCTTTCAACAAAGAGCACAGGAGAGATGATAGGCTGCAATACATGTAGTTATCACTTAAGCTGCTTTATCCCATAAACACAATTATTGGAGGAAATGTTTAGATAACTAATTGAGGAGGAAAAAAAAAAGAGTATTTACTATTTTCTCTGGTATTTGAAGCAGATCTATCTTTCTATTGCTTGTGTTGTAAGAGTATGCAAGCCAATGGTTGAAATATAAACTTCATGAGAATAAAAGAATTGCATAGTAAACTCCAGGTTGCCAGGAAGATGACCCTTTTTCACACCTTTTCTTATGTTACTTCTCTAATAACTTTTTGAGAGCCTTACATGCTGCTGCTCTTGGATTATCAAAGGCTCCTCGGTAGTTTTAACAAAAAGAACAGCTCATTAATGCAATTGTTTTGTCAGCAAAACTGCATCACTGCATCACTTATCTTTGAAAACACAGAAAATATGGAAATACATGTTTTAGGAGAAAAAAAGGTGAAATTTTAGTTACTCAGTAGCAATAAAAGTGATTTTGTATTATACAGCTCTAAAGTAATTACCTGCCTTCTAGATTTAGCATTGTTCAATATAAAATATTTGCCTTGCCTGCGCAAAACTTTACAGTGCTAAATTTCCATTCAGTTCAGTTCTAAACTGAGTTTAGGATTCCCTATTATAAGATTCTGTTGTTTTTTCTCATCATCTATCTCCTTATAAAAAAAAAAAAATCTGATTTATTGTAAGGAAGATATTGACATTCTTTCTCTTTGCTTAAAGTAGAAACAGAGGAAGAAAAAATATATACATTTTATTGAGACTCTATACTAAGACATTTTAAAGAAAATATACTAATGTCTAGTGGGATTCATTTTGCTTGTTTTCTTATATTTCCTTTTTTCCCAGCGTTTCAAACTATTTTTGAGAAATTTGGCTTGCTTTACCTTCTAGATGATGAACATGTTAGTTCCATCTTGATTAATGATGATTATATTTACTAAGTAGAATTACATACTGCTTCATTAATTAAAATGTCCTTAAAACAGAATGGATATAAGTGATAATTTCAGTGTCATCTGCACAGGGCATTAGGTTAAAACAGTTATGTAGTTTGGAAAGGTTGAGGGCTAAAGACTTGTTTACACATTATCTTTTAGTATTTTTCAGAATAATTTTGGTTTTAAAGTTTTATATTGTCAAATACTTGGTTCAGCGTTATTCAGTTTTCTTACTTATACTTTAGCATATTCTGGCAGGCAAAACCCATAGTTTTCTTCCTTCTGCAGATGTATTTTATTTAAATATGAGATAAAATTATTAACTCTTCAAAATTTCAGTTAATATATATGTTTTCAAATTAAATGGTTTGTATTTGCATTTTATCTTAGTTTGAGGCTAAAATATTTTAGCACTACTGCAGTCTGTTCCTGGCTGGGTAACCCTGTCTCTTTTTCTGCTGCCATGCTGTGCTGGTAACAAAACCAGCAGGAAAACTCTTTTTTGTCATGCTTACCTCTCTAATTGGCTGTGCAACAGAATGTGACATTTAATATATTCTCTCATGAAATGGAAGAACCAATGCCTATATATAGACTGCAGTTCTGTTAGCTGTCTCCCTCTTCTCTAATGATCATCTTAATATCACTTAATACATGGAAATGAATGTCATGAAATATTTCATTCTTCTAGTGAATCTATCACTGGATTATTAGGTGAGATTAGCACGGGGAGTTTTCAAAACTGACAAAGAATTTTTAGGTTTCTCAAAAAAAACCCCAAAACAAAACAAAAAACCTACCCTGCTTTCTAACGTGTGGAGTGTCTACAGCAGTTTGTGAGCTGATGAAGTTGGACGTGTGGGTGCTTGACTAATCCGAAAAGTCACACCAGATATGATCTAAGTTGGAAATCCAAAAGTAGTGCTTACCTGCCCTGATCTGTCCATTCCATAGAAGATTATAGGGATATTTTTCCTGTGGTTGTAATTTAAAAGTCATTGAAAGTCACCACACTGCATCGTGGTTTATTTGGAGAGTTTATTGCATCTTTACAGGGATCTCAGTAAGATTTAATGAAAGTTCCATCCTCATAGATTGACCTATTTTTTTTTTAAATCAGGTTTTCGACTTTAGGTGAAAAATAGCATCTAAACACAGCCAAATACTTCCCTTATAAAAATTCATCATTACAGAGATACAGCTTCAAGAAAGCTGTTTTATTTATAAAACATCTCTAGCTGCTCACCCAGAATTTAGAACGCTTCAAACAGCTTATCCTGTTGTTGTGTCACCAAACTCTTACTGTTTTCGGGTTTTGTTTCCCTTTCATATTTCATTCAAAGCAGAGAGCCACATTTCTAATAGCAAATTGCAATGTCAAAGCAAACATTTTAAAAGCAAAGAAATCCACATCTTAGCAGTGTACGTAATAGGCCATTTTCCAAATCATCCAGGTAAAAATAAGTGACCTTAGGTTGTCCTTTCTTTCACAGCAGCATGTAATGTTGTTGAAGCTCCATCTCTGAGGGCATTTTGGTTAAGTTCACTTCAATCTGATTGTATCACAGGATCACAGCCACTAACTTTGCCATATTTTTCCTCCATAAAAGTTTAAGACATCGTTAGCCCTCACTTGAACTTTGCTTGGAGCTGATTGCAGTGAATTGGCACTCTTGTGTGAATAGCACATACACTGGTTAATTATGGGATAATAAAACTCAAAAAAGACAACTATTCAAAAAAAAGCCTTGTTTTAGTGGTAGCTTCCCTTTAATGAAAGAAACAATACAAATTAAATTCTCCTAAGTGGTGCATGTAATATATAGCAAAAGTAGTATACTAAAAGAGTAGCATAATGACTACTCATTTCAAATATCTATAGTTAATCTTTCAGTGAAATTAGTGGTATACTTCATGCAAATGCATTACATATTTTAGTCATCTGTGATTGTAAATATCTTGATAAAGTCTGTATAATTAAACTAGAAGACACTAAAAAGTGTGTAGTAAAGATATTTAATACTAGTATTAGTGTCATCCTTGTTTTCATTAAAGGAAGATTATTATATTTTTCTCATCTGCTTGAAGACTGATGTTTTGGAGGATTTGATACTTAAAGAAATGTAAGGCAAGGCGATGAGAGACTCATGCTGTTTCTTTAGACAAGAAATAAAGCAAATAAAGTTAATGGGAAAGACTGTGGCTGTATAATACGACATGATGTAAGGAGGTGAGGGACATGACAAACTACAGTTTACCCAGTTGCATCAATTCATTGTCCTTACTTCAAAACAATCAACATGCTTTATATTTGAAGGTCAGGTGGAGGCTCTTCATAAAAGAGAAAATTGTGAGGGAAAGGATGATAAATTCAATTTTCCTGCATTTTAGAAAAATGGAAACCTTATTTAAGATACCAAGTCTTTACTTAGAAACTCTTCTTCGACATCCTTGTATTTTGAGAAAGGTTTGCATCAAGAATAGATTTCTACTGAAAGTAGGGAATCACAAAGGCTGTGCAAAGCTTGAAGTTAATTAACAATGCTGTTCAAAGAGGTCAGGTTTTGCCAAGGTATGCTGTCCATCCAATTTTTTGTAATGTATGTAGTTGAAAGCATGGCTTTTTATTGCACTGGATGAACATAGATTTTATTTAGTAAAAGGTATTATAAGATGTAACATTACTAATGAATGGGACTACAATTTCCAATTCCTGCTTTTATTTATTGATTCTAAGAGTTTAATAGGTTGAATCTTTACTTTTGGGTGCAGTGGAGGGGACTAATCTGAAAAAAAAGTATTTATGTAGAATGGGACCAGCCTAGTTACTGAGACTTTTAAGCAAAGAAGAGGAAAAGATACTTTCAGGTAATGGTTTGTGTCATCCAAAAATAGTCATCCAGGAAGATGTAGAGAACTTATTTCTGTCTAATTAATTTGTCACTATTAAAAAAAAAAAAGGTAGGTTTGATCATCTGTCACTTAGAGAAGTAAACGAAACTAAAATGAGGAAATGTTTCCACTTTTAATTGCAATTGATTTTTCAGTAGTTGAGAATCTTTTTCCAGATGATGGATAGTAAAATAACAGTTAAGAAAAAATATTTGTTTATAAACTGCAGAAAAAAGAGTGGGCTTAATTTACATTCCTCTTGTCTGAGTATTTATTTTATCCTTTCCCATGGTTAGATACTATATATTTTAGTATACAACTTAAATATGCATTTTCAAGTGCAACCTTACAATTAATATTGAGATAGATCAGAAGAATGGGAAGTTTTCGTTCCAAACTTTTTTCCAACATCCATTTTTGTGGAAATAAAAATATAGTTTTCCAAACTTATATCCTGTTATTACAGAAGCAACTGTAAGATCCAAATTAAAATTTGCAGTTCTGCATTACTGTGTGAATCAGTGGGTTCTAAATGTACCCGTGTTGAAAGAAAAGTTGTAGTTACAGAGGCTTTTGCATTTGTCCATATAACTTATGTCAGAAGTGTGAACTATGGGCAAGGTGGAGTCTTCACCCTTTTGAATAGTGTACGTCAAGATCTACAGAGTTTGGCAGAAGTTTCATTTTAGTGACAAATGCATGAAAAGATCCACATAGAGCATCTTCAGATAATATACTGTTAAAGACCATAACAGAAGACTTTACACTTGGATCTGAACATTTCTAGTTCATGTGATGTGCTTAAAGGGAAGAGTTTCCTGGTCCAGAATTCGAGTGTGGTGCCAGTAAGTTGGGAATTTATTCACACTTTCTGAATCAAATTTCAAGAGCATATTTGCCCCCTCCTTCGCTCTGTACTGTCATGATGCTTTGAGGGTTGTTTTCAAAGCTTCTAGGATTTTCTTTCTCCGTATGAGAGCACAGCTGCAGACATTCCCTGCATCACTGTATCACTGTTGGACCAGGATAAATTATCCCGATAAAGCAGGGCTAGAGCTGAAACTGATTCAGCAGCATGTTAGATGGTTCACTGGCATTTTTGTGCATCCTCTCTGATACCATAACCCTGCAGATGACTTTGTGGGTTAAATGATGTGCAAAACCTCTCTTTCCTCCATGAAATTCACTGTAGAATATAACTGCTCAGGACAAACTATCATTATATTATGTGTATTTCAGAGTGTTATTGTTGTTGTATTTAATATTATACATCTAGTGGAATTCTTTTGTCCTGTCATGCTGTTAGACTTCTACAATTACTTCTAATTTATGAAAGTACTGGAAATCTGGTTTCATTTTTTGGAGTGAATAAAAAAGCTAATAAATAAACAGATTTCTAAATAGATTAATTTATTATTATAATTTTAAAATTACAAGATTTGGGGTCCTGAAAGGCTTTTGCTTTATTTGCAGAATAAAGGAAAAATGAAAAAACGCCTGTCAGCCTTCCAGCTTGTTTCTTAAGACTAGAAAATGCAGTAGTATGCTCTAGAGGGCCTGGAAATCTGAGTCTTTAAAGGGAAAGGGAAGAAAAAAAGGCCTATTAGTCAGAAAATTGGACCTCAAGGGATATAGAATATGTGTCAGGAGACTCTTTTTTTAATACTTTGTTGAACAAAAAGACAGCTGATAATTTAAACTAGCTTGGCCAGCTCATTATAGTGTGTTAGAGAGTATATTTGTTTTCTCCAACAGTAAAAAAATAAATGTCTAAACACTGTCTTTTGGAGCGTGATTAACAGCTATTTCTTTATTTCTCTATAATGCTAATTACTAGGACATGCATAAAAGTTGTACCTCTAAGGATCTTATTCTAAACTCATTGAAGTAAAAGAGTTACTTTCATCATTTTTCAATTAGTTTTCAGTCAGGCTGTAGATCACCATCCAAACAAAAAACAATCCAACAGTTGTGCCTAAAGATAACATTCCTCTCTTCGCTTTTACTGGCCTATTGTGAAATAATTTGAGGGGTTTTTTTCCCAGTTCTTGACAAAGATAAATTATTGTGATTAATACAACTGACATCCTGTTCAGCAGGGAAAGGATAAGAGTGTAGCAACTCAGTTTTATTTGCTGAGTATTAGAAGTATCAACTTTTCATTAGGGCTGCATTTTTCAGTATCTTTTTTTTTTTTTTTTAATGTTAGAGTCTGACCTATGTTATAAGCATAAATGACCTATTCCATCGACACTGGATCATACATGATCTACGTTTTTAACCCAAATCCTACTTTCATCTTGTGCTTTCATTCCACCAGTACATGCAGTTCAAAGACCCTGCTGCATTAGGTCCTCTACAAACACAAGGGGTATGGAAAACTTTTACAGTTTTTTTTTTTCTACAGAGACATGGGAAAATCCTGCTGTGCTGGAAAGTGTAAAATCTCCCTAAACCCTCATGAGTTCCATGTGTGCCCAGGCAACATAAAAATGCCAAACTAGATTCTGGGCTGAATTTAATATGGCCCTCACCAGTGTATTGAAGGAAGTGATCATTCCTCTTTAATCAACCTGTGGGACAGCATCTGCAGTTATGTGTCTGGTTTGGGCTGCCCAGTGTGTAGGAAAGACATGCAGGGAGTCCAGTGAAGAGCCAGCAACTTGGCCAGGGGCAGGAGAGCACTTGATAAATGAAGAGGGGCTGAACTGGGCTTGCTCAGCATGGATAGAGCTCAGAAGGGACCTGCTTGCTCTCTAAGCCACGAGATGGGAGACTGTAGAGAAGACAGAGCCAGACTCTTCTCAAAGGTTCACAGCAGGAGGATGAGACACAACAGACACATGCTTCAGCAAAAAGAGTTCTGATGAAATATTATGAGAAAAAATGTGCATGATGAACATAATGAAACATTGGAACAAGCTGTCCAGAGATGTAAAGGATTCTCCATCCCTGGAGATATTAATCACAAAACTGCATGGGGCCTTGTGTGACTCTGAATTTGGCCACATTTGAGCAGTAGCTGAGCAAGATGATCTGCAAAGGTCCCTTCCAAGAAAAAATATTCTTTCATTATATATTAATACTATTCTCAAATATGGATTCTGTATTTTATACCTTGTCAATGAAATATGGTTTAATGAAGGAAATAATGGCTTTATTTGCTGCTTTTTAACCCTCAGCTGTGATTTGCTTTAAGACTGAAGAAGTCCTGTTAAAATTTAGATTTTTTTTTTTAGTTCTAAATTGTCATGAGGATCTGTTATGACAGTTACACAAATTTTAGAGGGTTTTATTTTTGTACCAGTATTGATATGTATTATTAGAAGTAGTAACAAGAAAATGTAAGAGTGACTTCAGTTTTATTCAGAAATTGTGGGAAATATAAAAGCAGCTTGTTTCTAAATAATGATGCAATGTATAAAATTTAATCTAGTTGTAATCATAAAATGAAAATTAAAAGTAGGGGGAACGATTGTATATTAGCTCATTTAGTGTGTGAGGAGATGGTGCTCCCATCTTAGAAATTAGTTTTCTTCTGTAAGAAAATAAAAACATCAAATCCCAGCAGACCTTCCTAATGAAGCTGATCTTAAAACACAGTTCTTTTATGTGGAAAAGAAAATGACCCCAGAATTTAAACTAAAAAAATCTGTGATCTTGAAATGTGCCCTATTGGTTTCTCAATGTCCATGGGTATTCTGGTACTTCTAAAAACACATCCAAATAAATATATAGATTTAGGGTTTTGCTAGAAGATGGACAACTTCCTCTTGAGGCAGAACAGCCAGCAGTGTCATTATCATCCTTTTTCATGAAGGGATTGTTTAAAAAAAGTCAATAAGTTTTTAAAACTGTAGCATAAGTTTTATGATAAGTAATTTCTAGTAACTTAGCTCTACTGCAGTAAGCACAATTCTTGGAATTCCATTTTCTCTTTTCCCAGTAGAATTCTATAATAATTTTTTTTGCACTTAGAGGAGCTCTCATGGAGAGTTCTCAGTTTATTTACATGTATATATTGTTTTATAACACTTGTGTTAAGTAATGAAAACCACTCAAATAAGTACTTTACTCAAATGTAAGGAGACAAACATCCTAACTCATTCCAGTGCAACATTTAAATTTTGTGCTATGTAGAGATGCTTACAAGTGAGAGGGAAAATTTATAAAAAACATTGTAAGACAGGCTTAAAGGCATATTCCTATTCAGGAAGACCAGGTTATTGAAAAATATTCTCTAACCATTATACTCATGTATTTTTTTCATGTTCTCGGAATCTTTTTTGGTTTTTTCCTCCCTCCGAGATGTGTAAAAGTTCTTATCTGGCAGTTTGTGTGCCCGAGGTGGAATAAATCAGAGCTCTTTAGTTTTCTTGGTCTCAAAGTTGTTTATTATTTTCTTATCTGTAATATTTTCTCTCAGCCCAGCCAGGTCTGTCTTGCAGGACAGCCATGGCACACTCTCTGCCCCTTCAGGGCAGTGTTATCTTTTTATACTAAAAACTACGTACATGATGTTTACAATTATTTCCCAATTACTATCATCTATGTTAGACAGTGAACTTCTACTCTAAACCAATCCAAAAGTGCCAACTCCACAATAGAAAATGGAGATGAAAAAGAAGAAGAAAGAAGAACCAAACACTTGCTTTTTCCTCCATCTTGTCTTCTAAAATCCCCATTCCCAAAAATCCTAAAATCTATATTTTCACTCTGTGATAACACTACTTAATCTTCTGTGACTTTTAAGTTCTCATATAAAGCTGGTAATTTTTCCAAGAGCTATAATCAAACCCACAGATGTTTTGGGCATCATTCCAGGATCTCAGAGCCCCTTGACCAGGGTCTCAGCAACTCTGGACTCCCAAAGGGATGTCTTAGACTCTGACACATGTGACCCATCACTAGCCATGTGCTGTCACTAGATTTAAGGTAAATAAAAGTAAGCTCCTTTGGTTCTGGGAAGGCAGTGAAATAGTGGGAGATAGAACTGCATCTTGTGAAACTGGGACTGTGTGAGGGATTCAGAGAAACACTGTACTTGGAATTTGTTTCCCTTGCCCATCTTTGTGGAACATGGTCTGTTTTCTGCTGCCTGGAGTCCCCTTAGGCTCATCTCTTCATCAACATATTCTCCTTTTGTCTACTAAATTGAGTTTTGTATGCAGAAGATAAGGATGAAATGTCTGATTTGGCCTAGCCTGTTTAACATTTCTTAATAATGAGTAACATGTTGAAGAAGCCTTAGATTCTAGCACTTCAAGACTTTTTTCCTTTCACTAGTTGGAGGTGGTGGGATAGGGTTTGATATTTATTTTTTCTTTTGTTTGATATAGAACAAATAGAAGTAGAATTGGTTTTGTTTGATATCTTTCATTACTGCAAAAATAAAATGAAAATACTTCATATTAGCAAATTTGCAGTGTAAATAGAATATTAATTTTTCAAGTTACTACTGCAATGAAATCCTTGAAAATGGCTGAATGCACATGCGGTTTAAAATACGGAAGTGCTTCTACTAAAAGCATTAGGACTGTTCTCCTCAAAAAAGAGACATTAAAGTATTGTTCCAAATTGAAACAGAGAATTCAGGTCTTTGTGTAATCAAGTGCTGAAGGAGTACTTAATTAAAAAAAAAAAAAAAAGGTTTTGTAGTAATTGTGGGCCATTTCGCATTACTCCAGCATCTCATCTGTCTCTGTTGCTAGCTGATACAAAAAGCAAGGTAACAAATCAATCTCAGAACTGTATTCTGCTGCTTTGGTGGACCATTTCTCTTATTGAGCTAAAAGATCAACTTAATTTCTCACTGTGGCACTCCTAATGGTCAGGTGTTTTCTGCCAGTAGGAAGGATTTTCTCCAGGCAAATATGAGACTGATTCGTGAGATTTAGTCACTTCAGTCAGTTCTCAACTTCCTTTTTCATGCTTCTGGATTTGTCAGATTGTCCAGATGGATTGTTAAATATGGAATTCACCCTGGGTTTCATGCAGTGAGGTGAGGGGAATTGCTTCCTGGAATGGCTTCTTTCCCTCAATACACAAGCTCAGGTATTGATACCTACCTCCATTTGCTCTTACTCATCTCCACCCCTGTGGAGGAGCAGTTTTCTGCTGGAAAACATGACAGAGCCAGAACATTCTGCTGGGAATGAAGTAATTCAGTGATTGTCCTCAGCTGGATTCCTGGCATAGCCCTGCAAACCAAGCAGTTTTCCCATAATGTGAAACAACCAGTCCCTACCATTTGTTAGCAGGAATAAGCTTCTGGATAGCCAGACCAAAGGTAGTGATTGTATTCCATGGGGACACTGAAAAACTCCCTGATTTTTCTCTCTCTTTCCTCTGTCAATCTATGTTGTCACCCCTGAAGGCCACAGTTCCATGTTTTCGTTTAATTTGATTTTAATATTAAAAAAACCATACCCAACCCCCTAAAACAAAACTACAAAAAAATAATGTTCTAATATTAGCAATGGTAAAACAAAAAGCTGTATTTTGATACTCAAAGTGCCTTCTTTTTGATGTTTTAACAGAACAGCTTGACACTTAGCTTCTGTGAGAAACAAAAAGTTAGGATCAGCAGTTGTTTCTAATTAGAGTAGAAGCTGGTTTTGATATTTTGGAAAAAAATTTGGTTCTGAGGTAACACAAAGATCCTGTTTTATTTCACCTTCCTGTTCAGCGAAATATCTGTTTTTTGACCAAAAAGCAAGGAAGTTAAAATGAAGAAATAATAAGCAGAAGGTGAGTTAAAGCATTTTCCTCTTTGTGGGAAGAATGATGGTTTTTGGGCTGTTGTGAATTACCAGTGATGTCTCACTGCATATGTCATGAAATCTTTCAAACATACAATTTTGAAGGCGGCATGATGTGGGATAATATCTCAGGGTAAATGTCCAACCTTTTGACATATGTTTGACTACTTTCCTTTCTGGTATCTAATCAGTGTGTCTTAAATTCCTGCTGTGCCTTGAGATCAACACTGATAACATTTTTAAATGTTATTATAAATCCTTCTACTCCTTCATATGTAGTCCATACAGCATAATATTTCTGATGAAAACTGGCACATTCCTATAATGTCATTCAGATGTGGGATTCAGCTCTGACAGAGTGGTTGTGTTTTGCAAAGAAATGGTGGTGCATCAGAACACATGAAAACTATTAGCTTGTTTGCTGGTAGTATGATTTTGGATGGGGCTTCCCCCTCACCTGGACCTGTCATTGAAGCATGTGATAAAGAACAAGAACACTGATGCTTGGGAACCACATTATATCTGTGCCTACTAGATGACAACTGTGAAAGCTTGGCATCAAAGTGCTGTGAGACATTGATAAAATCAACTCCCTCAGCCATATTTTGTATTCCCTGACTAATTTAGAGGCAAAAAAATTAGCAAATTCAGTATTAATTTAGTAAAGAGGATTTCCCAAGCACTTTTTAACAAGTCAGGGGGAAGTTCTTTGGAGGCAGCAGAATCTGGATCGGGGATGAGGGCAGCCAGGTGGCCTTGTTGGTCAGTGACTGTAATCTGATTTATGAACTCAAAAATAGCACCTCTGTATACCTGTACTAAATGTTCCAGATGTACACAGAACTGCAATATAATCCACAACAGATATTGTTGATATAATTGATTGAGAGACAGAAGGGCTCACAGAAAAGATTTAGTGGTATTTTTTGCATTTAAATTATAATATAAGGTGCATGTGGATGAAAAAACATGCATATTTATAAGTAATTTCAACCAGGACTTAGATCATTGTTCTGAGCTGAGCAAAAAAGGTGAAATTGTCTCATTGGTCTTGTCATTATGGTTAAGAGAAGATAGGAAAGATGGATTAATTGTAGGTGGAGAGGAAAGGGTAGGAAAACCAATGCAATAGTTGAATTGGAAGAGTTTGTAAGACTTTTAGTTGATTTTCTCTAAGACATAGTTGTATAAAGGTCTTTATTGGTGAAGTGCAAAAATTCAGAGAAGTAGAAAGATTTACAACATAGAAAAGCTCTTGGTTTGTTTTATCTACATTTGTGTATGCAAATTTGATATTACCATATTTCTCTCCCCCATCTCCTCCTCTTCCTGCTAGACTGCAGCAGTATTTAGGTCAAACATCACTTGCCTTCTGAGAAGGATATCTTGCAAGTATCTTTCTTTGACTCTTTCTAGCCAAATATGCTGAGATTAAGGAAGATCTTTCATACTGAAACTTCTATTCAGTCATGTTAGTTCATTTTGTTTATCAGTTTCTATGTTTTGGGGTTTTTTTCCAATATTTCTTATCAAGGTTTGATTAACCTATTTTACTTAATTATGATGGGTTTTGTATGAATTTAATAATTTTGTATGTCTCTAATAATTAGAATGGTTTATGCATAAGCCAGAATTGTAAGTGGAATCTAAGGGAACTGTGCACATGACTTTTCATTTCCTTGGGTGCTCATTACCCAATTCCTTTGAAATTCTTTCATTAGCCAATCTTAAAATCACAAATCTTAATTAAAATAACAGGACAGTCTTTGGAGACCTCTTAGTGTAGAATACAAAGCATTTAGTTTTTATTATGAGAAAATTGGGAATTTTTTCACCATAGGGTTCACAGGAAATGTGTTCTCTTGACTTTATGTTTCATTGTATGCACATTTCTGAATTCCATGGGTTATATGATCATTGTTAGGCTTTGCTATAAGGTTGATCTTCAGGGGTGCTATTTAACAATATATAGGATAAATTATTCCTCATCCTGTTTTGAATGATGGGTAAATCACCATTTTTATTATAATTTTCAGCCCTCTTTCCTTCTACTGCCATTGCACAATAAGACTTTTTCACTGTAATTATCATTTCCAGCACAAAAACCATATAAATAGCAGATTATTTTTTATTATTATCTCAAAAGGAGAAGAATGAACAGCAGGACTAATTTTCACTTCCCTGTACTTCAAAAGAATCGTAATGGATTATTAAAAATAATTTGAAAACAAGCACTTTTTCACAACAGAAAATGATGATCTTTTCCTTTTAGTGTTTTGTTGCTGATGCTTCTCCTTGGAGACATTCTGACTTCATTTCAATCTGTCTCTTTAGTTTTTTTCCTTTCTTTTCCAAATTTGTTTGAATTTTTCACTTTTATTTGAAAAATTTTCACAAATTTATTTGAAAGGGATGCACTGTGAGGAAGGTGACACAGCATAGAGGATGCCAGTCCCTGTAAGGGTTGACCATGGCAAACTGTTCCTGGGCAGCAACCTGCTGCATGGTTCTGTCTGCCAGTGTTCTTTCTGTCTGCTTGTCTGATGTTCTGGGTAGGGAAAGAAAAAGAAAAAGAAAATCTAATTGGAAAGAGGTTCATTGAAACAATTCAAAATAACTGCTAAGCAGCATAGAGGTTAAATGCTAGAGCTAGTTTTTAGTTCTCATTTTATGGTCTGCACTGAAGTAGAGTTCAGGTAATGAAAGATGGAAATAACTATAATATAATAACTATATTTTTCAGAACAATTTCTTTCTATTATGTTTGATAAGAACTTTCATTGTTGAGGCTTTTAGATAAAGTTAAGTGTCCACATCAATGTGGAAAGCTACTTTTGATGAGAAATTCACTGAGAAATGTAAGGGGTTTTTTTAACAGATGCACCCACAATTCTGTCTGGCCCATTACCAATGATTCAGGAAAATCCTCTGTTACATTTCTGAAATACTCTAGTATACTTTTTAATATTTGCTAATATCAAGTTCTCCCAATTAAATTATTCCATAAAAATTCAGACATCTGTGTGTCAGTCCATTTGTGTTTGATGAGGACATCTAGGAGAGTGATCTTTTTCTATACAGTAATTCATAATGTTTAAACTTCACTTTCCTAATTTGGTATGGTTTAATGCAAACAACTCCATCACTCAAAAATAATGACACCAAAAAAAGTCCCAAAACATTATTTAAAATTTAGATTTCCATAATAGAAATCTGGTTAAATTTACACTCCCATGGGAGAGAAGAGAGTAATATTTTGAAGCTTATTAACTGAATTTCAATTTACAGTTCAGAGAAAAATGACTACTTTGGAACTCTCCATGTATAAGGATTTTTTTTGGGGGGGTTGTTGTTTTGGTTTTTGTTTTTTGGGGTTTTTTTGTTTTGTTTTGTTTGGGTTTTTTTTTTTTTGTTGTTATTTTAATAAGTGAATGGTGGAGACAAATTTGTTTGCACAGGATTTTGCAGGAAAAGGAGGGTTGGGGGGTGGTAAGGTGTTAAAAAGAAGTTCCCAGATGTTTTTGGTCCACTCTTACAGATTGTGTGGTGCTGACCATAATACATACAAAAAGGAAGCAAGTATATTCTTCAGAACATACTTGAAATTTGTCTGCTTTATATACCCATTGGCGCTGAAAAATTAGGTTTATAATGTGTAACAAATCATACATCTAATTTCATCACCCAGATGCAGAGATTTTTATTATCTTTGTCATCCTTTCTGCAGTATTCTCATTTATCATTGATAAATGAGAATTTTGGTAAACCATAATCTGTGGACATTTTTTACATGAGTTTTTAAGGAAGAAGATTGCAAACTGTGCAAGGCAGGGATCCCATCTTCACATCCCTTTAAATATTATTTAGATACTGTAGATTCTATTATAGAAAACCCAAAAAACCTAACATGCATTAATTGTTTTGATCATATTTTACCCATAATACAAATTCCTGGCATATCTCACTGAGTAATGAAAAAATAATTTGTAATTCTTATTTGTAGACACAAATCTAGGCAGATCATAGCAAAAATTATTGTTTGTTTCCTGCTACTGAAATGTTAGATGTGTTATCTCAAACTTCCAAACCATTTGGCCATCAGAGAGCAGACTGTTATCTGTTTTGACATTAATCTACTTGCAACGGCTACTTTAGTGCAGTTTCAAAATGACAACAAACAGCCACTATGCATCATAATTATGTCCCTTTCAGGAATACAGTCTGCAGAAAGATTTCTTGAACATAATAAAGTGTCTCTTCATCTGTGGGAACTAAAAATAGCCTTTTTAAAGTTATGGTTGTAAGGGATGTTTCCCAAAGTAGCACACGGGGTTCACAATGTGTTTTTAGGGGCGATAAAATGCAGAATCATATGTATGCATAATAGGCAGGCAACGTTCAGTGTAAATTCAATCAAGAATGAAATGCTATTACGTGCAAACACCTCCTGGGCTTGTGCAGAGGTAATGGAGCATATGAAATAGATAAAGTGACAGCCAAGAGAGGAAGAAGATATGTGACTTTCCCTACAACTTTGTTTAAAAAAGCTTTCAACATACATTGTGGATATAATGTGTTGTTTTGTCTCCATCCAAATCACCTTAGTTTTTATTCCATGCATTTTGCAGACTGCAATTTGGTGATAATGGCTTCTTCGCACAGTTCAGGAGTGATGAGCAGAAACAACAAGATCTGTTAATAAGAGGATGTGCATGTCCTTCCCAATACAGAGACCTTAGTTTGAGTGGGTCAGGAAGAAAGTCATATTTTGCTTGTAAGAAACATCACCAAGTATTCAGTATTGAATATTTAGGGAGAATATATATGAGAAGGCTGATTATAAGCCAGTCTGTGTAAGAGACAGGTGAAAAGACTTGCATATTTTCAGCCTTTCCTTACTCGTTACATGCTTATTTCTTCTGTGATACATGAAATCTTTATGAAATCTGTAGTTCTTGAAGTCTGTCTTGTGCATTATCAGTGGTTTTGATTCAGTGGGTTTGGTCTATGTTGCGAGCTTCCAAGCACGCTCCCTGAATGAAGAGGAGATTTTATTGCTCTGCCTTAGAAGGGCTGCCACTGCAGCATGATTCAAGGAACCAGGATGTGGTCTCCTTTCCCCCTTGCTCTAGTTGGGAGCAATCTGTTCAGACATGGGGAATTTATGACCTTTTACTTCCTAAAGGGACATGCAGTTGAATTCTCAGATGAACTGTTCATGTTGTCTCAATCTTGCCAACATTTTCAGACTTTCTCATTTCAGTGGAAATTTGTGATGACTAAATAATTGGAATATGATACAGTCATGGAAAGCATTTTAATATGTATTGTGTTTACTTTTTTTAAAAATTCCTTGATTTATCTAAAAGTCAAGTGTTTGGAGACTCTTAGCAGCAGCTAGAAAATATGTGTTTGTAATATAAATAATATATTATGCCAACATAGTAACAAATCAAATTCTGTTTACTACTGAAAGAAGGTTTATTTATAACACTATAGATTTCCCTATAATTTAGGGGGAAAAAAGAAACATCTTGCATAGGATTTGGCATAAATTTGAATGAGGACAACGTTGCTCTTAACAAATATTTTAGGTCTCACATAACTCTCTATTTGCAATAGATCTTTCAGTGTTTTATGGTACAGAATTTGTATGTTATAGAACTGTAATAAATCCAAGAATAAATAGGCTTTAAATGGGACTAAATGAGGGTTTTGCCACACTTGAAAGCATAAGAAATACTTTACTGAGTCAAACCATCATTATTCTGTCTAACCCAGGAAAATGTCTCTGGTGGTGACATTAGGGCAGGTTGAACAAGGAGGATGCACTGATTGCCTTATTACCTACTGAATGTTATCCTTATACTGTCCCATCCACAGCACCCACAGCTCTTGGATTTGGGACATCAGGAGTCCTGGCAGCATTTATTTTTCAGCATATTGTTCATGAAGTTGTCTAATCCCTCTCTGAAACTGCTGATTCTTTTGACTCTCATGACATCCTGCAAGCAAGCTCTATATAGTCAGTACCTGCTATTAATTTTTTTTTTTTCTTTTCTAAAACAGTTTCTACTACAATAATGCAGCATACTCCTGCCCACTGTCTTCTGTCTTTAAATGAAATACACATTCAGGAGGGAAATTTTCAGGAGTAACATTATCAGGTTTCCTAAAACTCTTTCCTGAAGAATTTTATAAAAAACCCTTTTTTATATGTATGTATCCTACCTGAACAAAATCATCCTTCTCCACATGCTCGTGGGCTTCTTTAGAGATGCCCAGGATTTTCTTTACCGAAAAGCTATGGCAGCTGTGGGACACATCAGTTTCAAATCCTAGTGCAGGAGCTGTAGGATTGAAGCTGTGCCCTGTGGTCACATCTCCTGCCGTGGCAGCCTCTCGGATTTCCCTCCTCACAGGCAGGTTGTGTCACTCCCGATTACAGACCCACCTTATTCTTCAGACCTGGAATATAATCTCTGGGTTGTTTTTTAAATTAGGAAATTAATCTTGTCTTATTTTAAAGTACTTTTTAGCATATAATAGGATTCCAACACCAACACAGCCTTTCCTTCCTGTGTTATTTGTATCTGTATGCTACAGTGCACATTTTACTATTATTCTTTCATCAAATCTCTGAGAAACAATATGTCAGCTAAAGTAAAACAAGTTTCTTAGCTAAGAAATTGAGGCCAGCATTTTTAATAGAATTAAAAATAGAGAAAATTAAGTGCTAGCCTGCCATTTTATACTGTCATTCCATAAAAAATATTATACTACAAGGAAACTACAATGAAAAAGAGGCCAATTTTAATATCTGAGCTAGCTTTGAGGAAGAAATCATTTAGTAATTGTTCTTATTCCTGGCAGTCTTATTTTAGACAGTCTGCAGGTACTGTTTCCCATCCTTCCCATTCTTTCTTCATTGTTATTAAGTAATCAAAATAAAAGTTGAAAGAGTATTAGCTCTAAGAAATGCACATGACCACGTTCTTGTTCAAACAACCAACATTAAAAGTTCCATGGAAAATGATGCTATAAATTAGCACAGGGTTTTAGTTATTTATTCTGTGTGCTGGTTTTTATAATTGTTGCTTTGTTCTGGTTTTTTTGTTTGTTTATTTGTTTGTTTTTGTTTTTCACAAAGAAATGGTAAATATACTAAAAAAGTCTTGAAGGAGAATTTAAAGTCTTTGCAGTCCAGATTTTTGCATCAGGCAGTATCAGCTGCACAGAAAATTTCTGACCAGTTTCTGTCTAACCTGCTCTGTAAGATTTTTTGTTTTCTGTATCTTTGCAGAATTTTTTTCCTCATCACTTAGCAATCCTTGAGAGTCAAAAGATGTTTGTCTCCAATCTTAATGTTCCCTGCTTCTATTTAAGCTAATTATGTGACCACAATGAAAATTGAGAACAGTTTACTCTCTCTCTCAACAATAACCTCATATACTTGAAGAGAGGTACTTCAGTTCAATTTTCTCTAGACTAAACAAATCCTGCTCTTTAAAACCTTATTCCTGTTTCACTAGACCATCTGTCCAGTCATTTGCAATCCATTCTGTTGCTAATCCAGTTTTTCAGCTAGTTATTTTAATGCCTTGGACTTACTGATTTCTCCGTTTTTTTGAGACTGCTTTGAATTATATTCCTCTTCTCACATTCTAGCTACTGGTTGGTTTTTTCCATCATTGTGGATATAAAAAACCTATGCTCTGTTTCATCAATCAATAATAGTGATTAATATTAGACATAGGACAAGTCTGTATGTAGCTTCACTTGATATTGCCTTCCCATATAGAGTATTCAAGTTACAGAGATTTTTTTCCATCAGCTTCATTTCTATTTACATCCAAATTTCCTGTTTGTGGTAACATCACATAGGCAGCATTAGAAGCCTTGCTGTGGGCATCAGGCACAGCTTCTAGATGTGGTCCACTGTTGATAAATCTTACAGCTCTGGATGAATGGAAAAGCAGTTGCCAACTTATTATTTACCCTTGATAAATGGTTGGCTGTATTACTTGTTACTATTTTCCCTTCTCAAAGGTTGTTTAATCATATGTTTTAAAAATGAGCTAGGAATAATACACCTAAAATTTACTGGGTAGTTTTCTATGCCTCTTTCAAAAGTGAGGTATATTCATCCACTGCAGGTCCTTAAATAAAACTACTAATACCCACGATATTTCTTGAGCCAGTTCCTGAGTATTATAGCTGAAATTCATGAGCTGTCACATCAGAATTCATATTGAGTTAGATAAGAACGATGTCACACCAATAACAAAGTTAGCAGTGTTTGTTTATTGTCTTTCACACAGAGACCTTCTGCCCTGAAGCTGTTAACATAAGTATTAGTGCTAGAACAAACCTTTTTTCAGACTATCACTTCAAAAGTTTAAGTGACTGCTTTATTCTGTTTGGGTAAAAATGTTGAAGCACAATAAGTTTACAGACTTTATGGCATCTGCAAGAATAATCTCCATCTTGTATAACATTACAGAAGAGAAATGAGCTATAGCTTTGAAACTCGTTTTCACAAGGGGATAACAAACACTGTGGATAATGGTACAAAAAGCTGTTTAGACTCTGTGATGAGTTGTAGTCTTTATTCAAATATTGTTTTATATTACTTGTATGTATATATGTGTGTGTGAGCATGTGTGCATATATATCTACATTTTAGACATATTTCCTTCCTGGTAGAAGATGCAATGAAGACCACCATCAAAATAAATCAAAAATAAATTATCAGGTTGCTAGAAGGATTGGTAACAACAAATTCTGAACAATATCCTGACTAAGCAGTGACTTTGAGGTTGAAATAATGAACAAATATCTGAAAATATTCTTCCAACAGGAATAGTGGGAAATGCATACAAGATGAAATTATAGTCAGTTAGTACGGTGTCCTCATGCTGCTCTGTGAAGTTGTTCTGAACCCCCTGTGCCTTTTAACAGAAAAGTAATGGAATATGCAGCAATGGAGACTAGACTGACCTCCTCTCCTATGCACACACATACACACATTGTAGTACTGCAATATTATGGATGTATCTTGATTACAGACAGGCTCACTGC
Source organism: Toxostoma redivivum (assembly GCA_013397375.1). Classification (NCBI taxonomy): domain Eukaryota; kingdom Metazoa; phylum Chordata; class Aves; order Passeriformes; family Mimidae; genus Toxostoma; species Toxostoma redivivum. The sequence goes on along the minus strand of VXBI01004326.1, from coordinate 440,273 downwards.
ACCTGTTTTAAAGCTGGGGAGCAGATGCAACAAGAGGTAAGTGGTTCTGTATTCAGTCAGGAGAGACTCATCAGGTCTCATTAACTCAGGCTATTCCTGAAAGGCTCTGTACTGCTGATCTGGCCCCAGAAATCACACAGCTGTGATCCCACCACGCTCTGTGTGCATTAGTTAAGTCTATCCGGCCTAAGCTAGTTCTTTACTGGATCAGCTGGACAGCTTCTTTCCTGTGTTGTATGTAGTCCAGAAATGGGGCTAAGTCATCCACAGGTAGTTGAGGATTGACTGCCTTTCTGGAGTGTGCACCTCAAATATCAGTTAGCTCATCTCTTTCATATCACTGCTTTTCCTATACCTCCAACCCCACCATCAGGCCTCTACCCTGCTGTTCCCACTCATTCCTGCTCCCCACCCTTCACACACCTGCCTGCACACACTGAGCTTGTGCTCAGTCTGAAGCATTCACCTTCCTAAGGTGAGAGATGTGGGAATGTGTGTCCATTTTCAGTACTACACTGGAGTCTGGGAACCCAAAATGTTGGGCTAATGATGCTGTAGCAGTTACTGCTTTTGTTTGTTTGTTTGTTTTGTTTTGTTTTTTCCAAAATGAGTAATGAGTATGCTCATGCTTTGTGGCTTTTTAGGGTTGGAGGGATTGTTAATCTGTGGACAGAGATTCAATTTGGAGTTAATTCAATAAGCATGCCCTCAGCTAGAAATTCCCTTCAATTGTGTGCAAGTATAGAAAACTCTACTAATGTAGCTCTTACGTGACTTTAGTTGTTTATGGTAGAGAACTTTCCTTCACAATAGTAACTTGTCTGATTTCCATATGCAATGTTTTACACTGTGGAAGACAGTTTGAAAAATTTTCCTTTGATCTGAGGTGACATTAAAAAACAATAAACCACCAACCCTCCAGAGAACAACCTTGGCATACATGGTGAATCTGTTATAATTATTTTTTATCTCTTAATGCCTGGACATCTGCAGCAGCGAGTAATTAAAGTTTGAAAGGAAGCTAAAATTTTAAAAGTTATTAGTCTTCCTAGTTTTTCAGAACGACATTTGAGTTTGGGTTATATTTTTTTGTTGTTGTTTTGAAGAAACTTAAGGATCATATTCAAAGACGTTAAAGCATCTTTTTGTCTTACACATTAGTCTACACCTAAGACTACTGACTAAGAAAATATGATATCACAGCAGCTATTTCACTGTCAGGAATCTGTTTTGAAAAGAAAGAGAAAAATTTGTAACCACACATCTTCTCTATTACTACACTCTTAATGTCCTACACCACTGCTATTGGTGTTATATTTCTTTGGCATTCACTCTCAATATCACCTTAATTAAAATGACAATGTGTAACTTCAGGTATCTGTACACCAGCTGCCATCCTCCATTCCTCATCTGCCCATCTTCAGTAAGGCAGCCCAGCCCTTTTGCATTTCCATCGGCAGCTTGTTTCTGTTCCTTTTTCTTAGAGCTGTGTCCCTGTTACACCTCTGTCCTCTGACCTTTCTTGGCACAAGGCAGAGGCTGAGAGCAAAAGGGAGGTCATGGGGGCAGTTTGGCATGGTGGCATCAGTGCCACTACTGCACCAGCTAAAAATGCTCAGCCAGGGGCATCTCCATAGCCCTTGAGGCCCTTCCTGAGGAAACAGAAGAGAACAGTATAAGGACATGCTAAGGCACATCTCCTAAACTTGTTGGGTTCATTTTGTTTTAACCAGAATATATTATGCTGTCATGGATAAATAAACTGATGTTGCTTTTAGCTGGTTCATCAGCACTATGGGATAATGGCATCTTTTCAGTCTTATGTGTAATATTTCTCTTTTATTTCTTAGTGAAGTTGCTTATTCTTGTTTCAGCCCATGTTTCTAGAGAGTTCTGCAAATCCCTTGGACATGGCTACAGTTTACATCTTTGCCTTTTCTAGTGCTTTGAATGAAGGTATTTAGAAGGATACTCTGGAGGGATAAAGTAGAACAAAAGAAATGGTTGATTCCTAAAATCAGTTTTCTTTTGTTAATAATTAATAGCTGACAAAAAAATTGCTTTCAAATGTAGCTCTCAAGAAAAACAACTCTTGCTTTTTCTGTCTGGTGGAAAAAGCCCCTGGAAAGAAGAGTGTCTGCATATGTATATGTGATAATTTTCAAGAGAAAAGGGAATAAGGTCAAAAAGTTGAATAAGAAAAAATTGCCAAGATAGATACATTTTTCAGTTCCATAGACTGTAAAATAGCTCCCAGTTTTGCAGGCTGCTATTTGCAAAAAACCAGTGACCTCAGTCTGGAGTCCTTCCAGGATTCAGCTCTTGAAGAACTGCTTGTCACAATCTAGCATTTCCATAGGGAGATACAAATCATTAATTTTTAAAAATATAACACATTTGAGAGCTCTTGTTTCCACCTCCCAATATGGCCTTTCAGTAACTGAATTTGTTATGGTAACAGGGAGGGGGAGAGCGGGAGACAGGGTCCAGATGCATCATAACAGCCTCCCAGTTAATTTGGGTTCTCCACCCTGAAGAACTGACTGCATCACTCCTCAGATAATCCTCTATATGGGATGACATTTTCTTGCACCTTCCTAATTTAGTGCATAAAAAGTGAAAGTATCACATATCAGATAAGGCCAAATTGTCAGGTATGTTAAACTTGAAAATCATTATTCCAGGATTTTATATGTCTCTCTGTACTGTACTTCATGTCAAATTATGTCTGTGCTACTAATGTGAAAAACACCTATTGGCATGGAAAAATTACTATTCAGTGAAAACCTGAAAATCAAGTTGGATTAATTGATAAAGATGACCACTTTTTACCAGTGTGTTGTTGGCAGCCAGTGCCATAAGCTCTTGGGTTTAGGGTTTGAGGTCTGTGAATTACAAAAAAAAAAAAAAAAGCCTCTCCTGTTAAAAAGCAGCACTAGAAAAATGGATGATATACAGTTGTTCCATCTTCAGTTATTTTACAGCCTGACACCATTATGGAACTGCATATAGTGAATTTATGAATGTGGTCAGAATTTTTTACATAAAGCAGTGTGCAGTATAGTTTGTTGTTAAACTGAGGCTCATCTTTGCAGTACATGGGAGAGCAAGCACATGAGAACTGTCTAGCAAAAACCTGGTGACTAGTTTATTTCTTTCTAGAACAGTGGAAATACCTTGACTATAAAATGTTTATATTTTACAAACATAACAGGAACTAAGTGTAAATAAAAATACACTGCAAGATACAGTTTTATAACTATTTTCATTCCAGTGTCCCAGGAAAAAGTTGAGTGGCTAAAAAACAAGTTATGTTCCTCCAAAGCAAGGGAATTGCAGCCATAAAACAATAAAACAATAGTTTTCAGTGCACAGAAGATCTTGTTTGTGGAAAATCACGTGAATGTTTCCAAACAATGATAATAGAGAAGAATATTTTCATTTTGACTTTTAATATCTTCAGGAACATTTATTATATTTATAAGTGTGTTGTAATATTATCTCAAGAAATCCTCTTCCTCTGTTTTGACCAGATTGTGATACTCAAGCTTATTGCCCCTCTGGCCTCAGTTATTCCTCAGTTACAGAATAAAAATCAGAGGAAGGTCCTTAATTTTGTAATTTTATTCATTTGGTTCCGTCTTTGTTGTTGCAAAGACCCACTGTAGAATCCATATCTATACCTACTCTTATATCACCATGTGTGTATGCATGAATAAACATAAAAAGCAAAATGTTTTTTCCTGCTTTTGTTATTGTAGAGTCAATATACTTTATCAGTGATTCTTTCTTTTCTATGTATATCTGATTCATTCCTGAAACTGTCATTCAGATAATGAAATTGTATTTTCTGAAAAAGAAAGGTAGTAGTTTTTCTTCCACTGGAGTAACATTGTGTGGCTCTTCTGCAAGCTACTAATCAATGTCTGTACCTTATGCCCCAAGCAATGTTTACAGATTAAATGCATTAACTGTTCATAGTAAGAGTTCTTGTCTGAACAAGAAATAGCTCCAGTATTTTGCTTAAACACTGCTCTCAGTCAGAAATTTATTAAATGTGTTAACTATATCTGTGTGAGGGAGGGTGACCAAGTAAGACTGATACTGATTTGAGGAAACAGGTGTTGAAAATTCATCTCAAAGAAACTGGCATTATAGGAGAGTTATTGGGTTTTTTTAATTTCCCAAAGAATCATAGATTTCAAGGTCAGAAAGGACAAGTATGTTCATATACTATATATGAAACCAGTCGTGATTTTACAGAGATCCACCTTCCTACTCTTCCAAACTGTGTCTGTTTAAAAAAAAAAAAAGTTTTGTTTATAGTCTCTTATATTCTTTAGTGATTTTCTCTGTATTTAAACATATTGGCTACTAAGAATTTGAATCTTTTCTGTTTAAACTTTATTGTCTTCATTTCCAGCAATATACCTTTTCAATGCTATTGTTTCCATAGTTAGTAATTATTTTATTATCAGGAAACTATATTCAGTAGTTTTCAGCATGAGCAAATTTACCCTCTGCAGCAAGATATATTAACCAAGGGACAGCACCGTAAAATGACAGAAAAGCCTAAAATGAGGCATAATTGCATAACGTAGGTGCAGCACAGCCTTGACACTCCTGCTCAGCTGTGCTGCTGCTCAACTCTACAATAGTGCTGTTTGCTCTCCTCCTCTGGTTTGGCTTTTGTCTGTGAATAGAAGGCCTTCCAACGTACTCTGCAGAAATTTAAAATCCAGTACCCATCTTTGTAGTAAGTCCTCCTTCACCTGCCTCTTGTGATTATGTGCTTTAATCCGACAGGGGCTCTCCACCTGCATTTTGAGAGGTATTCACTGGAAATGCAGGAGGGAGAGGCACTGCCCATTCTTGTTCCCTTATACATTTTCTAGAGGAGAAGGCATCCATCCTCAGTGACACACCTGCTCTCAGTGAGTGCCCTTGTGGCCAGGAAAGCCAAGGGGAACCTGGGTGCCTCAGGGAGAGCACTGCCAGCAGGTCAGGGAGGTGATCCTGCCCCCACACTTACCTCAGTGAGATGAGGGATCTGGAGTGCTGGGTCCAGTTCTGGGCTCCTCAGGACAAGAGAAACATGGAGGCATGGAGTGAGTAATGTGGGAGGCAAGAAAGATGATGAAGAGTCTGGAACATCCCTCTGATGAGGAAAGGCTGGGGGAGCTGTATATAAATTTCCTTCTTTCCTGTGCTGTTAATGAAATATAAACATCAGCATTTTTCAGGTTTCCACCTTTACCTTCAGTATTATTGTTGATGCTAATTAGGTAATTGCAATAAAAATTAGAGAAATAAAAACTAGAAGTAAATCAAACAAAGAAACAAGCACAACCAAAAAACCCCAATAAAAATGGAGAGAAAAATAAAGGAAAATGTTGTTTTGAGAGTAAGACCTGCCTAAATATGCCAGAAAAGTTTAAGTAACAAAACTAGGCTTGCTTCATCTTTTAGCATGACAATGAGATATGAATAAAGATCCATCTTAGTAGAGTTAGGCTAGAGATTTCACAATTATTCCAGCATTTATCATTAGATAGGGTAAAATAGAAACAACTTTCCTTTCCCCTGCCCCCTACCTACACACACAGAGCTAAATAATTTTAAGTTCACTGTAAGAAAAAATTGTATGACAGGTTTTGTTTTCTTTTTCAAAAGCAAAGTCAAACCAGAATAAATCCTCTTTCTTAATTTTACATTTTTCTTGAGAAAAATATCCAGTTTCCTTAGGTCCTAAAGAAAAACTGACCTGTCAACTTATGTTGTGCCACTCCATTTTATTCTCCTTAATTATTATTCACTTGCTATTACTGGAGAAACCTTCCAATAAAATTTATTCAAAACTTTCCAGAGGATCCAGTAGAAACCGATGAAGTCATTCTGTGGGGGTTTTTTTGAAGCATAAAATTGATCCAATCAAATAATTTCCCTATAAAATTGGATAATTTGTAGAGCATCTTTAGTCAAGCTATTAGATTTCCTTCTCCATAAATGTTAGGTTTTTTCTTTTAAAAAAAAACTATCTATTTGTTTGCTTATATTCATAACATAAAATTATGTAAACTCAATACTATTTTGCTTCTCTCTAAAAATGTGACGAAGACCTGATAAATATATCATCCAAAAAAAAAAAAAAACCAAAAAAACAAACCAAAAAAACCCAAAACAAAAAGCCCAAAACAAAACAAAACAATAAAAAAACAAACAAAAAACCCAAAACCAAACAAGCAAACAAACAAAACAAACCAACCAACCAACCAAAAAAAAACAGTAAAGAAAACACTAAAGCTGAAGCTTTGGAAAACAGAGCATCTGCCCTCAGTGCTCTTGGTAATACACATTTGTTAAGTGCATTGGAAAAGCCCTTAATTTGAAAAACTGTTAGTTATAAAGAAGAAATAAAGTAGTAAATTTTTCAAATTCGCATTCCACAAATGGCAGCTGTACGCTGACAGATTTCAGTTCTGCTGACTGATGCAGAAACTGGGGAAGCTCTGCAGCTCCTTGAACACTGGTTCCCATCCATAAATTTATTTAGTGGGATGAAAGGACATCAGATACCCTGAAATAGTTTTGCCTGGTTGTTTAAATGCTGATACTTTACTGCAAGAAAAAGTAATAGTGGACAGCCACATTGTTTAGGGGCACAAGGCTGTAATCCATAGACAGTTCACGTATATCAGATTTACTGTTAGAGCTTTAATCCTGTTTCGGTCTTCAGTTCCTACATGTGATTTATCACTGTGTTCTAATGGAATGGGTCTCATTATAGCCAAACACCCAAACCTTTAAATGTTGTTCTACTTATTATAGATACATCTTTAGCTTTATTCCTTTTTTTTTTTTTCCTGGCAATAGCTATAATAGCACAAATTCTCTTTATTGCAGAATAATTCATTCACAAGCCATGTTAAACTGTAATCATTTTGTGGTCTCCTCTCCATCTTCTCCATCCTGTATACTGGATGGACTCCAGTGCACTCCATCAAGGCATCTCAGTTATAATGAGCAAGCTGCTGATGGTTTGATCCTCTTGATCTGCTTCCAAAGTCCTTTCTTACAGACAAATGGGAAGCAGGGTGAGAGGGAAGAGAAGAGTTATCCCTGTTCCCACTGCCACCATCACCTCACTTTTTACCATCACCTTAGCTTACCATAACCATCCTCTTTGGTCAACACATGACGACTCAAATTAAGTATTCCCTGTTCTGTTTGGTTTGATTAGTGCACATCAACAGTATGTTGGACACTTTGTTGTCATAACCTTCTGGCATGAGCCAGACTTTCTAAGTTGTAAAGAAACATTCACAACGCCACCAACATAACTGAATGAGTGATCGTCCAAAAAACCACACAAAAAGTTCTATGATGTTTTTTCATGCATGTCATGCAACAGCTGTCACTGGTGGTTTCCCCCCAGCATCACTGATGGAGCTGATATATTCCCTTAGACAGCAATGAGAGCTGCTGAGGCAGTTCTTGAGGTGGCCCCAAGTGGACATAAAAGTACATGCTTAGGAAAACTTGCACTGCATTAAGCACTCAGGAAAAGTCAAATTCATAGTCTGTTAAAGTTCTGGTTTCACTAACAGGCACCAATCAGCTATCAACATTGCTAACTAGTTATTCGTGATGCTCACATTTCCCTAAAACTGTGCCTGCTTTGGAGAGAAAACAGAAAACAGTTAATAGTCAAAAGAAAAGTTGTTTCAAAAGAGAAAACTTCTCTGCATTATATTGCTTTCATTGTTTCATAATTTTTATGTTTAAATATAGAGAGTATGTAAATGACCATTTTCACTCCTATTCTCTTCTTGCTTAGTGACAAGAAAACAAATTCAAATTGTGTTTGGGAGGAATATCTTAACAAAGCCAATTTTATTATGCAAATGAATTGTAGGTGTTGCATATCTGCATTTTCTGAAATTGTTAGCAAGTTTTTCCAAAGCTTGCTTTCTTTCTAGGTGTGTGTATATAACACATTATATTTAGAGAACCAATCAGCCACAAGGAACTTACTTGTTTTAAGTAAAAGTTGTCTTGACTATACATTTTGGAAGTTATCAGTTAATTTTTTGTTTAAATTGAAGGTTTAGTGCCTAAAGTTTTTTTTTTAAAAGTTGAGCAAATAATTTCTTCAATAACTATTTAATGGAATTATGCTTTTTCTGAGGATATCATGGTGAGTTAGTTCAGAGGAGCAAATAGCTTCATAAGATAAGAAATATTCCTTCCTTCTCCTTTACATTCTCATATTAATCATCCACTTGTGTTCTTGTAGTTCACTAGTTCATTTCATTAAACAAGGTTGGGAGTGGGCCAAAACAAATCATCTCAAACAGTTGTGAAATCTTAGACTTCAGCCATGGGTGGTTAATGACAAAAAGTACTTCCAGTTTGCTCTTAACATGGAAGAGCAAGTATCTTCTAAATTGCTGTTTTGCCCATGCATAACTTGTTTGATCACTCACTATTGGCATTCTTATACTTAATATAAAATAGATAAAGAGCTGTATTTGAGTGGGAGCATGTAAGCAGGAACTCTAACTCTTGTTGATATGTTTGAGTTCAGCAAAGGAAGATGAAAAGTCCAGGCTTTGCTGTGAGAAAAGTTTCTTCAGATACTAAAGAGTGACATCCATAATCAGCACTAGTAAATGATTATTTGAATGTGCAAGTCTTGGTGGCATCCTGGAATTCACCTATTCCATTTTAATAACACTTACCATAAATTCAAGAAAAAAGGGGGGGAAAAAAAAGACTGTATAGATTTTGGATAGATTTAAAGATCCTTTTATAGAAACTAACATGGTCAGAGTGACAAATATGCAAGCTGTATATTATAAAGCTAAAAAATATTTTAATTCTCAGTCTCAAACCTTGCAGTCCTACTAAAAATTTGTCACACTTCACCTGTTTCAGTCTGTCAGTTTATTTTTTAGCAATTTTTATGCAAGTTATTTCAGTTGCTGACTTCACCAATTTGTTCCATACCTCAACACCCATTTTATGTAAGAAAATCATAAAAGTTAGGAACCTGAAAATTGGATTTTTCTTTTGAGCAGCTGCTGTCCGCAAATGCAGAAAGATTGTTAAAAGTGAATAGCTTCACTTTCAAACAAACTCTAGGTAGTTTGGATGACTGTATCTCATTACTCATTATCATGCATTACTGTGCTGTCACATCAAGCATCATTATGTTGGCATTCACAGATATATGGAAGAAAAATAAAAGCTCTTTCATGGTTTAAAGATGTGTTTGTACAACCATGCATGTCAATGGTCCTTCAGTGTTGTCTGATTCATATGGAGTTACGCTTATAATTAAACAAAATTTTTTGATTGAAATATGTTCTATAATGTTCTGGAGAATGCAGTTTTGTACTTTTACAGAGCACTAGAAAAGATGGTAGAGACAAATTGTGTGCAAAAGAACTTGTTTATTAAAAACCTCACAACTTTTAGTTTAACTGACTCCCTAAGTCACTGTGCTTGTACTTTTGGTGACCTAATGGGGATTGGATAGTTTTCTGTTTAATTTATTTTGAAAGTAATTTAATTATAACTTTCATTTCTGTATTACCCATTTTATATAGCACATTTGTTTCCGTGTGCTGACATTCCAAATCAGAGGCATCTGGTCTGTTGCATCTGCTGTGCCTCCACCAGGGTGCCACTATTAATGAGTTTTTATTCCTATGGCTGTTGTAACAGTAACTTCTAATAGTTTCCACTTAGTTTTCTGTTGGGGATGATTTTACAACCTTAAATACTTGGCTGATTTCGTAAAAGTTTTTAAAACTATCTCCAGATAGTTTTAAATTGCTTCTTATTTTGGTTTTTGGGGGGCTTGTTCATTTGTTTTAGATTATTCAGCTAATACTTTAAAGCTATTCAATTTTAATTTTTCAAAAAGAAATTATACATAGTGATCTTTTAGTTTGTATTCATCAAAGCACTGCTCTTCCTAGCATAATTAACTGTAGTTTTATTAACCCAAAAAATCAGCTTGTATGATCAGCTTATCCAGTCACAGAATATTTTTCTGATTATGATAACACTTTAAGTGGAGGTCAAGTATTGTTTATTTTCATGCTACAGGATTACAGGAAGAGTTAGAAATTATGTGCTTTGGTAACTACTTTTATCCAAGTTTCCCTCAGGGTTTGATACATACACTGTAGGCACCATGTGGAACATGCATTTGCAAAGTTTTTAAGATTGTACAAACAAACATTGTAACAACTTTGAAAATATAATTGGTAAAATTCTACCTAATACAGTAGGACATTACTTGAGTAAAGTTCTCAGACACTTTGTATTAAATCAAGGAAAAAATATATTTATTTGAGAAATGCTGCTTTTTCTTAGGGTAAGAAAAGAAATCTATTGCAATTATGTCTTATTGTCTTAAGAAAGGTCTAAAAATCTTCAGATCTGTTTATAGTGTTAGGAGTTTAAAAGTGTCCTTCTTGATCTTTCTAAAATATATACTTGTGCATGCAGAAGAAAAGAAATTTATTCACATCAAATGGCAGAGGGAAGGCTGTCCACACGATCAATACAGGAATAAGATTTTTATATCCCCAAGGGAATAGCAGAACTAGCAAGACTCACTTTAAAGAGGCATTTCTAGTTTTCCTGAATTTCCAGTTCAGGAATTGCAGATGGGTCTTGGGAGTAAATCCTTCTGTGAGCCCTTGGGCACAGATCAGCTTCATTTCCTCATTTTGGTACTGAGCAAATCCTTTCTGAGCTGTCCTTACCTAGTGCTTCATTTCATACTGTATGAAACATATAACAGCAGCTTTCTTTAGTAGTGGTTAAAACACAGCATTTAATGTCTGATTGGTGACTAGATCAGGCTGGATCAGATAAATCACTCTGAGTATTCCAGTATAAAATTATATTTAGGAAACTTTGGGGAAGAGAGTCACTGTTGGCACAAGACCTTAGAATGAATTAATTTGCTTTTCCTCTCTTAAATATTTTCTAGGTAGGGAAGGAGAGAGAAAGGGAAGTCACAGAATTATCTGAGCCTGTTGTGTGTGTTTTAGTGCTCTTCTGCACCATCCATTTTGGCAATATGTGTAATACAGATGTTGTTCGCTGCACTGGGACTGCTTTTCCTACTGTAAAATTCATGTCACTCATTAAGTTGTCTTCTTAGAAAATGGAGTTTGGAAGGCACATTGATATCTAGAGATAGTAACAGCATCAGTAGATTTCATTTCTCTTACTAAGGAGAGACTTCTAATGAGAAATTTCTTCTTTGCTTAATTATGCAAGCTACTGTTTTAACTGTATGTCTGCAATTCAATCAGTATAAAAGTGAAAAAATACCATCCAAACTTTTGGGTATGACTTTAGAAAGCCAGTTATAATAGATTTTCAAAGACCTGTTACAGAAGTTAAAAGCAAAAATTTCACAGGATGTAGCTAGATGTCTATCTTGAAAATTGCCTTTTTTTTTTTTTTTTTTTTTCTTAAAGTATTTGTATTT
>VXBI01004326.1:319331-428740 GCA_013397375.1 Toxostoma redivivum | reverse complement strand
TTTTTTTTTTTTTTCCTAAAGCATTTGTAACTGAATAAAATGAAACTGTGGAGCTTTTAGTTTGCTTCTGAGAGTATATGCTGTAGTTACTGAAAGCTATATTCTTATGCTCTTTTGTTAATCTTATTGAACAGAAAATGGTATTAGGTCTTTATTTGTAACCTTCAACTTGGTGGAAATTATGCAACTCTAGTCTGAAGTTGGAGGGTCAAATTTAAGATCAGACTCACAGGTCTTTTCTATCCAGAACAGTCAGTGAATAACAGGTTTGGTTTTTTGTGGGTTTTTTTTATTTGTTTGTTTGTTTTTAAAAAGTATGATTATTTAGAACAAAAACACTTTAAGGAGAGGAGACTTTTAAGATAATAAAGTACTCCAAACACTTTGTCAACAGGCAGATGAGAATGCTAACAGATAATCTAACCAGTGACTATGTAACCAACCTAAAAAATAGAAATCCTTCTCTGTCCTTTTTTGCCAACTTGATAAAAACTGTTAAAGTGTACCTACTAACTATCTGATGGCACACTGCACTGTTCTGGTGACTAAAAATTGCATGCAGAATAAAAGTAATTTTTTCATAGTTTTATAATAAGTATTGCTACTTCCAACTCCTAAAACTGGGAAATCTAATGAGCGTCTTTTCTGGAAACTCCACAATAGGTAGCTGAAGCGTTTGAATTTGGTCAAAGTACTTTAAAGACATACTTGAATGCTTCTCATCTGAGAAATTATTGTATTGATTCCTTGTTTGCTCTTCCCTAATTCTACAAAATAAGTTAAATATATGCATAAAACTTATATGCCTTACTTTCCTTGAGCTTTCATTTTCATTTTATCTAAAGTTATTGTATTTTAGTTTTTATTGCCTTCTAAATATCACAAAGCTCATTGTTTTCCCTATGAGAAACTCTAAATCCACTTCTTACTTTCTAGTCAGATTGTCTGGGCTTTATAAATTGTTTTGAGTAGCATATAAAGTATTGTGAGTGCTAATTATTTTTCTGCTAGGTAAGGACTGAGGACAGAAAAATGTGATATTAACAGTATTACAATGGCTTTTAACAAATAGATAATAATTAAACAGTCATGAAATATTAAAAATAAACACAATTTATTAGACTTCATGAGTTAATAGGAAAAGTCTGCTTAATCTGGCATGAATGTAAATCCTTATATCTTCTTTTAAAAATACACAGTAAAATATCACATAATGTAGAAAAATAGTGCCTTTCTATGTAGCTTTATCAAGGAGGATAGCTTATCCTGCATAGTTTGATGTATTAAAAATTAAGAATGGTAGTTTGATACTTTGTATCTAATTTTATAATTTCTTTTAAAATTATTGCAAGTTATACTTGGTATTTTTAAATTCATAACAACCAAGTCTATTTAGAAGGTCTAGACCAAATTCTTTGCATTATTTGAGACAGCAAAAAATCTTTTTGCTTTAACTCAAGTTTGCACAAAAAAAAGTCCCTATATGTGGTCTTCTCAAAAGCTTTTTTATGCCTTTTTCTTTATTTTATTTTTGAATTTTTGTTCAACTAGGCAATACTACAGGATCTGGAGCAAAGACGTCCCCAACTGGATGAACTAATAACTGCAGCACAAAATCTAAAAAACAAGACGAGCAATCAAGAGGCCCGGACAATAATTACTGACCGCAGTAAGTGGTGATTCTGCTATCATTTGGCATTTCAGCAAACATGGAAAATGTTGTCCTATCTGATAAGAATAGCATTCTGCAGATACTTTATGCCTTTGCCATGAGAAGAAGAGTTCCAACAGGTGACAGCTCTTACACAGATTTTCCAAACCTCATATAGAAGAAACGTCAGTGATCCCATATTTCAGATTTCTCATCGTAACTTCATATTTCTTATCTTCATAGTGGAAGGACATTGTACAAAATATAGAATATAAGCACCGAAAATAAAGAAATACATTTCTTCTTACACAAGGAGAAAAGAGAAAGAATTCACAGAGTATAGCCACAGGCTTGTAAGAAGCTTTCAATTCCATGCCCTGTAGTACAGCTGTAGGCTCTTCTTTCATCTCCCCTCAGCTGACGCACAAGGCTGATGATGCTCTACATTACTCTGTATTATTTCTTCAGTTCTGTTTTCCCTTTCCAGATTTAACCAACTAGCTGTGCCTAAGGTGGAAAAATTGGTAGACTAAGTTTTAGAAGTATCTAGAAGACATAGCATTGTCACCCTTGAAAGCTTGCATGTCCTTATACCCCCCACTATAGGATGAAACACACTCTCAAGGTCATTTTATAGAAGGAATGATGGACTGCTGTATATCTTCAGTTATTATCTCAAGTTCTCAGGACTAGGTACTAAGAAAAATGGATTTTTTATGGTTTTCAAGGTCTGCTATGGAGCGTAGAGAAGACCCAGGCCCATTTGCTTTGCATGTGAACAAAGACAATTCATTTCAGGCAGATGCAAACTGTTCTGTACATCCTGGCCTGGAGACCAGGGCTTGCCCCCTGAAACTGATGACTGTGAGGGTACAAATGCAGGCTAATTTTTTTATCCCCATAATTAAAAACTCAATATATCTATATACTTATTAACTCTTTCTTTTTATTCCATCAGGTAAGTACATTCCATACTATATCCGAATCAAAATGCATGTTTGGACCATGTTGTTGGTAGTCACACATATAAGTGCTATTTAGAGTATATCCTGTGTGCAATAACGTTGTTAAACTGCCATTGCAATATGCTACTTAGAGAAGGAGAAGCTTTATGTTTTAAACTTAAAATTTTAGAAGAAAGGGAAAATGCTTATATATTACATAAGAACCCACTACTCTTGGACATGAAAATTAATTTTAGAATCACCTACTTATTTAAATTCTCTTGAATTGTGTACTTACACTTTAACTTTACAGTGCTTATTCAAAACCAGCACATGTAGTACTCCCATCAGTATTTTGTAGTATGTTTGAATTTTTAATTGTTATACAAGTCTTTTGAAGTTAAGAATTGTAGACTTCAAAAAAATGCAAGCTTAATTCCTATATGCCCTCATGTGAATTGTATGCATGACTAAATTTTGTTCTGTTGGAAAACTGCACTTCACTTTAAGTGAATTTGCCGATTAAAGGAGATTAAATGCTTCTTTCTCATGCAGCAAAAGCAGGCAGCTATCGGATCATAAATCATAGATGAGTATGTGGTAGCCCAACTATATCTCAGCTTGTGTCTGTACCTAGTAGTGTGGTAAATACATTTTACATTATGATTTCTTAGGTTTTTATCTATAAGAATTCCCAAAATTATCAGTTCATTTTGTACAAAAAATTAGTTTTACTGTGATTTAGGAATTAATTTTCTATGCTGAAACTGTCAATATCCTTGTCTACGAAAGTGCAACTTATGATGTCCCTTTATACACTTTCAAGAATACCTTGGAGTATGATCAGAGCCATTTTTGGTCCAGTTTTCTGAGGCAGCAGACTAGATCCATGAGGGTTTTTCATGTATAGCTAGTTTATATCTGGGCAATTCTAGTGATACAAAACACTATCCAAGAGGTACTCATCGCTTTTGGATTTTAAGGAGATCATGATATTTCTGGAGGACGCAAAGATGCTAGGGCTTTACAATGTGACACATAAGATATTTCTGAATGTTTTCCTCATATGACATACTCTCATCTTAAGTACTTCTTCTAAAAAACAACAGTAATTTTTATATTTTTAATTCATTGGGTTCTTACCTCCTTGTGTGTCATATGAAGAAGATGGAGATTTCTCTGTTTGGTTTGAATTAAGCCTGCTGAATACCTGTGTAGAGAGGATCCACTTGTTCTGGCTGCAGCTACCTCTGTAGTTCACCTGTCCCACCCTTTCACAGTGCAATCCTGTCCTGAAATAGGGATCCTCCTTGTTCCCAGCTCAGCTGGGTGGCCTCTGGCTGTGTGCTCTCACCTACTGCAGGTGCTTTTCTTTGTCCTCCAGCACACACTGAGTTCAGCCTACCCAGTGTGTTGTCCCCAAGTCCATTCCCTGTTCACAGCCAGAACTGAACTCTGTATTGGAGAACTACTCCACTTGCTAAGGTTTGTGTATTCCTCAAAGCCTTAGAGAATGTCCACTCCCTTATACCTGCACCTTGCACTAAGTTCCTGCTGCAAGTCCTCCCTGACTACCTCATCCACAGACTCTTTCCTATTTCCTGAGGTTTTCTCCCTCCTCATGAATACAAATACATTACCATGGTTGTGTTTTAGCAGTTGTGAGTACACATTTAATCTATTCTGTTTCATGGCCTGAGCATTGACACATTTGTGTCCACACAAATGCTGTGTACCACACTCACAAGCAGCCTTCTACAATGTCACACTGCCAGGGGTCAAAAGTACCAGATCCCATCATGAAGGAAAGGGAGTGATGGGCTGCAATGCCCTGGTCCTCATGTAGGAGCTGATAGATTTGACTTTATCTAGTGCATTCCCTGGGCTGAAGCACAGCATCTCTCACTTTGGGAAATGAAGAGATGAGCTAATTTGTATGAATAGGTTGTTCATTGACTTTTGCTATTAAGGTGCTAGTAAAAACCCCAACACAATCACCTGGCCAATTTCACTGAAAAGATATATTATAAATACTAAATGAGACTCAGGTACTCTACAAGAGTAGAGTTAGCTGCATTCTTCCTCATAGGATAGGTCGGTGTGTCATCAGTTGAAATTAAACCCTGAAGGTTCTGGCTTCTGTGCTAACGTTGATAACTCTTAAGTCACTCTACTTGAAGAAATATGTCTGTTATGCTTATTAAAGTTTAACTTTGAAATATATTTAGAAACCTTATTTCCTTAAAATATTTATTTTAAAAACCTGAGGTAGACATGTTCCACAAAAAGAAATCAAAAGACATGCCTATGATAAATTGCAAAAGAAGTTTATAATCATGAGATTATTTTCAACAGAGTTGTCATAGTATTGTATAGATTCAGTCTTTCTTATAAAGTAAAAACTGTAGTTAAAAATAAGCTTAGACAATTGAATTATTTCCTATGAACTTTTTTTCTCCTCCCTTACTTCATTTTCTGCCTGCAACTGCTGGATCTATACTAAATGAAAAGACCTTGGCTCTATAAAGTAAAGCTTGTGTTATGTTTACATAATGTTATATTTAAATCTTTGCGTATTCTATGTAAATCAAAAAGTCTGTTTACAACTTATACACTTGAGAATATGTAAGAATAATAATTACATTTAGTCTTGAGGAAGAGTTGTGGGAAAAAGCAGCATACCTCTCTGCTCTTTTAATGCAGAAGCATTCTGTTCTAAAAGAACCATATGCTGTACAATAACATTTTTCTGCCTATAATGCATTTGCTTTACTGCTGCCAAAAAGGCTACTTCTTTAAAATTAATTAGTTTATAAGTAAATTTGAATTTTTAAAAGTAATTAAAGTTTGAAAGTTCCTTAATTTCCATCATTCTTTATGTATGAATACACAAAGTGGGTAAGAAGTCAATATAGAAATACTGAGAGATAATAAGTTTACAGTCTTGCAATCAGAAATACCAAGGCAATTACAAGGACTGTGCTAGATCTTGCTAGATCCCGGAAATATAAGAAACTTTAAATAGCAGGCCTTCCTACTGCTGTGTTCACATATGTGCAAGAGGTAACAGTTCATATACTTTCTGTGGTTTTACTTTGCTAGTTACTTACATCCCAATTTTGTAATGTGTTTTCTGACTGTATAAGTGATTGAGAAGGTCTGGAAATTTATATTTATAAAACAGTATGAAGAAATAATCTCTTAGTAACAAACTAATCTCCCTTTCAAGATTATAAACCAAAGTAAAACATATTTATCAATTTTGTGAAATTTATTGTACTCTCAAAATATTACTTGAGACGTTAATTCTTATTATATTAAATTCATACATAATAGGAATACAGACAAGCATTTCAATGAAGACTATTTGGATAAAGAATTATACTTTGAGACAAAATTATTCCTTTTGAATTTTTCTTTGACAGTTTTAGAAAGCAAGTCCACAAGTTTATGCATAATTTATAGACAATGTCTTTAGAAGAGGTATTTTGGTTTTGTGGTTTGTTGTTTGTTTGTTTGTGCTCGTTTTTTGTTGTTGGTAGGTTTTGGTATTTTTGAAGAAAACCTATATGCTATAATTGGTTGTTAGCAGAGCTGCATTTCCATAATCTGGAAAGAGTCTGAATGTCTCTGTGCCACAACATAAAAATGCCCTTATTTAATAGCTTGCTGTATTTGACAGTTTTATGGCAAAATCATCAACTTGTCATCACTTTCACAACAAAATATATGGAAATTCTACAGTGAATTACAGCTGTAGTGTTGCTCTTGACATCTTAATAAAATAGCCATTTCCACTCTACTGCCATCCATGTGGTTTTCTCTTAGAGCTATTGAATACAAATGATGAGTTTACCGCTTGAAAAAACAAATTCATACAATCTGGGATTTGCCATCCAGTAGTAAACCCCCTAGCTGCCAAGACCAAAAAATAAAAGTGTAAAAGAAAATTGTATTTGTATTCAGTTTTCCAGTTATCTTGTTGATATTTTTAAAATGAATTATTGAATAAATCCCAGTCATCTATTCTCTGAATTCCACATGTTTGAAGAACATTTCAATAATTTGAATTTCCTATGTCATATATATGCAGTTTATTAATCATCCTGATGTACCAGTTTACAGCTGATAACTTGTTTTTCCCACGAGAACTTTAAACCATGGAAACAAAGCAAGGGAGAAATAGTTGTTTTTCAACAAAATGTCAATAACAAGATAAAACTATAGCTCTGGAGGGCGTGTTTGAAACCTGTTCCTTGGTGCATGTTTGCTGCTGTAAAGACCTGTAAGAAAGCCACAGGACATGTTAAGAAGGAGTAGGAAGTTATTTTGGAATACTGGGGAGAGTTGCTCTTTAAGAATGGGTGATAACATGCCCCAGAAACGTCTGAATGATTGGGGAATTCCAGTTATGTGTAACTTCTCAGGCTATGTATACTAGAATGTGGTTAAGTGGACAAGGGGCAAGATTTCAGGTTCCTGCTTCAGGTGCTGTAGTACTACCAAAAAGCTTTGAGACTACAGGACGACTGTTCTTCACTTATGGTTGTATTCTTCAGCAGGACTGACACATATTTTGGTAGCCCCAGAGGTCTTAAGTGTCTTAGGTGATATCATTGCTGGTCACTTGCTTGGATCTCACATCTCAATCCTGTAAAGAAAGATAATTACAAAACTTCATGTTGTTGGTCAGTCATATGGAACTGTCTCATTCTAGACCAGATATTTCCAAATAGGTAAGAACACAGATAAGAACAGAATAAATAAGTTTTATGCTGCTAGAAATCAGTTTGCATTGGAAGACAAGCACCCTGTGGAAAACAGGCACCCTGGACTGCTGTGATACATGGAGGCACTTAATTATGTCCAAATTATGTCTTAATAACAGTTTTTCTTCTATCCTAGAAAAGCAAAATGGTTGATCAACTCTCTCTTGAGAAAATTATGCCTACAAAGTGAGTTCTCACCCAACTGTGAACTCGTGAACAGTAAAGACAAAGTTCAGTGAGGAGTGTAAGGCTGTGCTACAGGAAGAGACTTTTCAATAAAAATGATATTATATACTTTTCTTAACAGCTTTTAAATAATTTCAGCTAAGATTAGAAGATTTAAAAAAAAAAAAAAAAAAAAAAAACACGAAAAACCACCCAGAATAAGGACAGTATGATTTGGTAGGGAGATGTTTGACATTAACAGGCTACACTTTATTATATGATGTAACCATGGGTACCTAAAGTTAACTGGTTGAAAGACTTGGGATATGCCCTCATCTGACAGAAGAACATACTTTCCTCCTTAGCCTCAGGAATGGTTTGGTACAGCTCTAGGGGGGAGCTGCTGTTTGAGTCTGCTTTGTATCTTGCTTTAACCTGTTGGTCACCACTTAGCTATGGAGTTAGTAGAGGTGGTTAGTCAGAGTACAGACAGAAAAGTTCATATAATTTATAGTGTCAAAACAATTTAATTCTGTTTCATATTCTGCAATTCACTCTGCTGTTCTTCAAATGTTTAGAGACTGAGTTGATAGAATTGATTTTAGTAAAAGAGCCAAAATATATAAATCTTCATCCTTCCACCCCCAACCTTCAACCCAGTCACCAATTAGGTGAAACTGGCCCAGAACCATGAGCAGACATGAAATGACAGCAATTCTCATCAGCAGGCAATTCCTTTTCCCAGGTAGTACAGTCTGTTCCTCTGCTATGGTAAGTGCTGTTCACTGTTGTCAGGGGCATCTTTTCCTTCTTGTATGCTCGGGAGGAGTCATATTTTAACAGACTTGTTTTGCATAGCTACCTGCCTTTACTCCTGGAGTCTTTGTGAAAAATATCCATTCATATATCCATTTAATGGAGCTTTCTCTCTTTTTAGTTTAGCAAGAGTAGCACCTCAATAGTTTCAGAAAGAAACAAATTTACTTGCAAAAGTGTTAGAAGCAAAATGTAAAGGGAAGGCAAGAAACTGCCAGACAGGATGAGATAGCAGGTCCTACCCGTGTAGATCTCTCAAATTGTTAGTACCATGTACTGCTGAGGAATGTTGAAGGATTCAATAGTATGCAAATCTGAAATAAAGATTTCTTCCTGAGAGGATTCTCAGGATATAAAGTCATTCATATCTTAATTAGAGAAGTTAAAATATTTTTTGAAACATTTAATTGACCAAAACTGCCAAGAATATGTACTTCTTTGAGAAAGCAATCACTGAGTTATTTTAAAGATTTCAACATATTTAACAGCATCTAATGTAAGGCTTCCTGTTTACAATTTAACAGCAAAAAATCTGGTTTTGATTACATTGCATTTCAAAATTGAATTAATTCTCATTTTTTGCAAATGTTAATTAACATTTATATAAAATACTTAAAAAACTTAATAAATGCTAAAGAGGTTTCATTACATCTTGTAAGAAAAGGTAGAAGAATGTTCCATTGACTTGTGTAGTGGCCAGATAATCAGAAATAAATGTTTTTTTCTTTGGTACTTGAAAGACTCAGTCGATTTGCTATGTTATAAGGGGTAATGTAAATAATTGCCATCAGCAGTGAAGATGCTGTGCTCTGGCAGCTCCCCATACATGGTGACTTTTGTCAGTGAAGTCACAGATGGAAAGTGATGGAAGTGCTTCATCCTTGAAAGCAAAGTCAGGGAACAAGTATTCCTGCTTTCATGTAGCTTGCACAGGACCTTACCCAAGTGCAAATATAAACACGTGGACTAGGGAATAATTTGTGTCAGTAATTTTAATCAGTAAAAAAACAGGTAAGGAAAGGATAACAAAATATTCTAGGATAACCTGAGGATACCTTATACACACAGTGAAAAGTCAAGACCTTGGTACATTGGTTGGTACATAGGACTACCCCAACAAAGTAGGAGTTGCCAATTCTTTTCTTACAATATTTGATTACATCCAAGCAACACTTGCCATTCTTAATTTTTCTTCATAGAGGAAGTTCCCTGCCAAACACTAAGCATTGACTTACTCTGTGCCTCAGATCAGTTGTATGATATTATATGGATTTTTTGTTTGTTTGTTTTTGCCTTTAGATATCAATGAAAATACATTAAGAGCAAACTTCTTGTATCACTAGAAGTTAGAATGACCTCAATTTAATTTCCAGATCTGCTACAAACTTTCTTTATAACTCCAGAAAAAGATTTTAATTTCATGTGTTCAGAGCTTTATCTAGTTAAGGTGGGCTAATATTCTTATACCAGCCTTTTTCTGCCATATCTCTTCAGAAGACTTCCACTTGTTTTGTTTGAATCTAATAAATTTGCTGTTTGGGTCTCTGTTTCAATGCAGTACTGTGTTAGAAATAGTAGCTTGCACAGAACAATTTAAATTTAACTAGAAGCAGACATGTAAACAGTAACAATATCCATTTCATTTTTATCTTATTCACGATGATACAAACAGACAAGTTATGCTCGTGTTGCAACACATCAGTCAAAATGAAAATAAATGGAAATAAAAAGGAATTGTTCAGAAATAAAGTTCTGAGAATGTGATCAAATTATTTATCCACTCACAGATGGATGGATGGGCAACATTTAATAGCCACAGTTATTTTAAAAACTGTGTCAGAACAGTATATATTCATTTATACGAGACCATAATTTTCTGTAGCAATTAGAGGGCAAACAGGAAACAGAGGTCCTGCTCAGCAGAGATTACAAGCTAAATTTAGATGCCTCATAATCAGTCATAACAGGAAAATGCAGGTTTTGGTGTACACTGTGTCCTATCTCCTTTCCTAAAATGGATGTAATACACAAAAAACATATATTGGAACATGTAGTTGTTCTCAGACAATCTAGTTAAGCATCCTGGAGTATGTTTAGCCTAAGGATTTTACTGTGGCTATCCTCAATATAAATTTATCGTAATTTTAGTTTTGCTTGAGTCAGAAATAAACCAATAACAAAACCAGTGTTTTACAGAGCCGCAAAGCTCCTTTGCAAGTCCAACCTGAGTAAATACTGGCTTAGTCTGAGAGAGGTCCTAAGACTTTGGTGCGTGGTTGAGCCAGCTGGTGATTTGATTTTATGTGTACAAATCATCACTAGGGTGACTTATAAAACACTGTAGATAATTCAAAGAATTTAAGTTTATTACTGTTTTCAAGACCAAATGGTGACTCTGAGGCTTTTCAGTCTGTATTTGGTGGATAAAAGTGTTTCAGCCTTTGTCCTACCAAAAAGGGAGAGAAGGAGAAAAAACAAAACAGTTCTGGAGACTTGCTGCTTCTCTTTCATCTTTCTTATCAGCAAGTCTGTTCCATGGCAGGAGAAGGAATGACTAGACAGAGGACAACCCCTTGCCAAGTAACAGCAAAGGAGGGTGGATGATGAGTACTCTGATATGTGGTGAGAACGTGGTGGCATTTGGGCTTGGTGAAACTTGGAGCTTAAAAGAGAATATTTAGGAAAAAGATCTATTTTGTTCTATTTTAATTGGACGGGAATTTGTGTACAGTCGGGCGAACGCCTATGCTATGGAAATTTTTGAAGGAAGTGTCAGACTGTGTTTATGTCTGCTTTATCATCTTAAGTTTAGAAATGAGTGCTGTATTTCAGAGGAAGGGATGTAATAATTTTGCAGAATATTCATTACAGTCTCTCTGAGTTCCTGTACTTTTGACACTTGGCTTTCTTCACTGCAGCATTATATTAGGATGGCAAAAGTAATGGTTTTATCTGTTTGTTCAATAATTTTCTTTGCTCCACTTTATGTATTTTCCTGAAAGCATGGTAAAATACAGAATAGAATAGACTATTTCAGTCTGTGACCTTCTATTCCTTCTGCTTGACTACTTCAGAGCTGATCAAATGTTAAAGCACTTTTCAAGGGTATTTTCTAAATGCCTCTTAAATGCTGATTGACAAGGGTCATTCACCACCTCTTCAGGAAGCCTCTCCCTCTATCTGGCCTCCCTCTCAGTAAAGAAATGCTTTCTAATGTCCAGTCCAAACCTGTGCAGTATGTTAGGTTGAAAATTTGCTGAGTTCAAGCCATATCAGAATAGTGACTTTGAAGTGTTTGCCTAAAGTGGATTAAGTTCAGTCCATAGAGTGTCTCACCAATGTTTAGATCTGTGTTGGAGTACCATAGAGGACATGAAAAAAGTGCTGACATCTGATTAAAAGAAAACAAAACAACCCAGAACAAACACCACACCTCAGAAAAAGAAACCAAATAGTAAAAGGCAAGATATCATGTCATTCCTTTTCTCAGGGTTAGTGGAATTGATTCATTGTTTTTTTCTCTATTAACAAAAATATTGCATTAAGATGGCAAATATGATACATTGTTGATTGGGTTTTCATTTTTACTACTATTTATGCATCTATTCAGTTATTAAGGAACAAATATGTGCAGTGCCATACCAGGCTCCATAGCTTGAGATAACTAGTCCTTTGAATTCAAAATAGAAAAACAAAAAATGTTACCTGTTTTTTTTTCTGGCATGCTCTTATGCTTGCAGAGTTGTGCTCCTTTTAAGTTCAAGTATCAGCATTTTCATGATAGGACCCTCATTTTCTAGTCAATAGTTAATTTAAAAAAATAGGAGCATTGCAATTGAGAGACAATGCTCAAAATGTTTGAATGTTATGGAATTTTCAGAAGAAATATCTCTTTTTCCTGCTGGTATGTTATTTACTTAGGTGACTTTGTTGGATATTTACTTTAAAGTGCATTAGCCTCTTTAAGTGTGAAATTTAACTACTTCTTTGCTTTATACTTCAACAAAATTCAAATTAAGAATTTCAAGTGTTAGAAAGCTGTGATTGTCTTTCTTTGCATAAAAAAAAAAAAAAAAGAAAAAGTATGGATTAAATGGTATCAGACTGACAACACTTTGTGGAGTACTTAAAAAAAAATTCCTGGAAGTGTGGGAGGAAAGACAGAATGGGACAGTTGGGAACTGTGGAAATGTCAATCTGAAGAAGAAGCAGGAGCCCCAAGGAATGTTTGGAAATAGCTCAAAATTGGTGCAATTTATCTATAAGACTGTAATTGTAAATCCAAAGAAAAAAAAAGAAAAGTAGATTTTTAATTTTCAGTCTTTTCATATCTGATGCTTTTTTTGGCTCAAGAAGATTATTGTAATATAATTATTTTACACAAATCACCAGTACAATTCATAATCTGTTGTGTAAACTTGAATTTTTTTTTTTTTAGTATATAAGTTTCTGTCTGTGCTGTAATTTATAGTCAGTTGTCCCTGAAAATATATTATGGGTGAAGCTATCTGATATTTCACTGCACTGTTATGTGCTGGATCCAGCTGAGGGGTCCCTAGGACAAGACAGACATGGACTTGTTAAAGGAGGTGCAGAGGAGGGCATGAGGGCTGGAGCACCTCTCTAGGAAAACAGCCTGAGAGCTGGAATTGGATTGGTCATCCTGGAGAAGAGAAGGCTCCTGGGACACCTCACTGCCACCTTCCAGCTCTGGAGATGGACTGCTTGTAAGGGCAGTAGTGATAGAACATCAAGAACGGCTTTTAACTGAAAGAGGACAGGTTTAGACTGGATATGAGGAAGAAATTCTTTACTGGGAGGGTGATGGGGCACTCGAACAGGTTGCCCAGAGAAATTACAGATGCTCCATTCCTGGTGGTGTTCAAGGACAGACTGGGTGGGGCTTTGAGCAACCTGGAAGGTTTCCCTGCCCATAGCAGGGGGTTGGAACTAGGTGATCTTTAAAGGTCTCCTCCAACTCAAACCATTCTATGAGTGTGTGGTTAGGAAGCTGGTAATTTGTAAATAAAATTAATTTATGCAGTTTTCAGTTTCTCTTGTGAAATTAAAAAAAAAAATTGACTCAGTTGAGATGTACTGTTAACTCAGTACAAAATACCTGAAATTTATGCTTGAAGCTGAATTTAGAAATATTTTCAAAATACTATTATTTCTTTCCTTTCAAATCAGTTCTTGCTTATTTGGAAGTTTTCTTTGCTTTGAAAAGAAATATAAAAGTCAAAGCTGATGTGTTTTTGATTTGGCCCACTGTGTTTTTCCTCCTGATGCATGCATGGCTTTTTTTGGATACTGAGCTAAGCTCAGTACCATTACCAGCACCCAATTTTCCGTGTCTGTTGTGTAGTAGTGAGGCTCTGGAGTTGTCTCCCAGCTGACCTTGGCAAGAGCTGTGTGCTGTGAAGGTGGGGCAATTTGGTAGTGTTTGAAGAGTCATAGGAAAAGATCCACGGTAGTCTTGTGCTTTTTTGGGGTTTGTTTGGGGTTTTTTTGGTGGTTTTTTTTTTTTGGTTCGGGTTTTTTTTGTTTGTTTTGTTTTTTGGTGGAAGAAAATAGAAATATAAACAGTCTGCCAAATTTTGCTTTAGTTATTTGGAGCCTGATAGCTGAATTATTGTCAATTTTAATTTGCTAGTTATTTTCATTCTCTTAACATCTCCCAGTCTTGCTCCTACAGTTAGAGCTGGATCCATTACATCAAAGCCAAATCAAATCAGTGTACAGAATAACAAATGCAGATATATTTGGAAAGCAAGTCTCAGCCCAAACTCAGTAGGAGGTAGTAGGCTGATGACATTAGGAATATACAGTGTAAATATGAATGTATGATAGCAACACGAAGTTATGTGATACTAAGAATTCACAATTTCACTGCCTATACGCCTCATTAGGTAGGTAATGAATTTCACACATTTCAGGACTTAAACTACCCAACCTACCATTATGTTTTTGCATCAGTAAGTCTATGAAAGCATTAGTATATGAAAGCTGATATACTTTAATAATGCTAATAGCATTCTTGATTATGTTCAGTGAAAGTAGAATACAATATCACTAATTTAATATCCCATTTTTAAATACAGGCACAGACATTTCTTCTGAAATAAATATTTTGTAGGCAGGTTGATTATTACAAAGGCAATAATCCATGAAAAAAATTAGATACATAACCATAAATTATTTTCCTTTTAATATCTTGAGTAACCAAAATCCTAGGAAAAAAAAGCCCTGACAAACAGATACTTAGGCAAAGATGAATGCTAAAATACCTAGTTGCCTCTAATTATACCTTGCAATGAAAAAAATACAGAAATTAATGTTTTTTTCCCTATTCTGTTCTTTGAAAACTTTTCTATGCATTTTAAACAGAAAAATTGAATTACCTACATATTCACTCATCTAGTTAATCAGATTAGTGTTAATCCTGTGGCTTTAGTTTGGGTACTTCCCATCAGTCAAAATATAATTTCTAAATCTACTGTAAGTCTCCATAATTATATTATGAATATTTAAGAAAGTAGCTAAACGCAGTACATATTTTCTACATGTAACAAAGGAAAGAGAATAAATCAAATATTTTAAAAGATTATTAAATCATTTCAGCAAGGAAGCCTTCTGTTTTTTCCAGTGTGTACAATGTTACAGTGAAGTTATATTTTTTATATTATTCAAACGTGAGAGTTTCTCTGGAAAAAGATTATTTAGTTAACTTCTAAGGGCATGCCCAAATACATCCTGCTTCTGGGGTCATGGAAGAATCACTGCTGACTCTGCATTCTGCCAGACTAGTGGGATTTTAGTTTTGTCAATCCATTTCTCCCTCATGTCCTGTTCTTAAGGATATGGTAAAAACAGAGAGGTATCAAAAGATCATTCTCTAATCTGTCCATGTCCCTTGTCAATAGTTTGTGTATATGCAGATACATATGTTTGTTTCTGTAGGTTTTTACCAAAACTACACTTAGATTTTTTACCTGTTTAATACTAAACCATAAAGAACCCTATATCTCTTTAATGTGTTTATCTCTCACATCAGAATTTTACAGATTGTATGACATTTTAAAATGCAAAGCAAATGGTCTTCCACATTGTGCATACCATGATCTGTTCCTTTTCTCATTTAATGAAAAAATTATCATGAAAACTTCATTTGAGAGGTGATAAATGTTTTATACATGAATACATATGTAAAAAGTTGAGAAACTAGTGAATGCTTTCTGAGGGCCATGTTTTCCAAATAATAAACTCTTGCATGCCCTTTTCAGTGTTCAGTCATGTAAAAAACTAATTTCTTTAGATGTGCTACCATCTTAGTCTGGTCTCTAACTCCCACTCTCTATAGCAAGGTATAAAGCATGCTTAACAGTGTTGAAGAATTATTCACTTGGTGCTTAGCAGAAACCACTTGACAGTTTTCAGTTCAGTCTTTTTGATCTGACACTTCCAAAGGAACAGAGTGACCTTCATTAGTTTGAACATATGGAAGTGATTTTTAGATAAAAGAAAATAAGCTCTGCCCTAGTGAAACAAAACAAAATTAAATCAAACTTGCAATAGTTGGAAATAATTATTCCCCAAAAGTATCAAACTGCAAAATAAGATTATGACCCTGAGTGTTTAAAAAAAACCACATCTAAATCTGTTGAAATCTCTTATTGCCTGTCCTTCTTAAGCTCTGAGAGGGCAGGGAAAGTAACGTTCTTCCCCCTCTGGACTTTCATGGCAGGTGTATCAGGTGCATTTTCATTGCTCTTCATGACCCCCAAAAGAAAGCTAAAGGCTCTGGCTGCTTCTTCTTCCTGGTTTCCTTTGAAATACCTTTTATTTGTTTATAGAAATTATAATATTGTATGATAGTTTAGATGACTGAAGTTCATTCCTTTTTCCAGGTATTATTATTCACTTGTTTAGATGCAGTTTAGTTTGAGTACAAGCTTTCTGTTTTGCCTAATTTTCTGTAAGGATAGGCTTTTAAAAAAAATCTGTCATTATGTGCTATGATACTTTATTATAAAGACTTATATTTCCATAAATACCTTAATATATTAATGGTGCATAAAAACTACATCTGACATCTTACTGACATAAATGGCAGACTTCACATTAGGGAAGCTATTCTATGCTGCCACCCCAGTATTAATTTGGGGTTTATTGACTAAATCCTCTCATTGCTTTATTGACATGGATGCACAAAATATTTTAGATTACATATTATTGGCATTTTTCCATAGATACGCTAAAGTTTTGCCATAAGTTTCTAAGGTTGTTGTTTAAGAAGTGTGACTTTTATAAGCCAATGGAAAAGGTCAAGAGAAATGCTTCTCTACAAGGGAAAATGAAGGACAGCTGAAGCATAAATCACCACCTGAGCAGGCTGGCTCCAGCTGTTCTCTGCTGGGCACTGTGTCCTGTCCAGATCCATAATGATACAGGCAGCAACTTAGGTGATAACTGTTCCTGTAACTCTTTAAGTACTTCAGTAATTAAAAAAGAAATGTTTTAAACTTATCCTCACTTGACTCTGCATCTACCATCCAAAAGATCTCCCTAGGCCAGTCTCTCACAGATTCAGATTG
The DNA here is from genome assembly GCA_013397375.1 of Toxostoma redivivum. Lineage (NCBI taxonomy): Eukaryota > Metazoa > Chordata > Aves > Passeriformes > Mimidae > Toxostoma > Toxostoma redivivum. The sequence goes on along the minus strand of VXBI01004326.1, from coordinate 411,801 downwards.
TTCATAAGAACAGAGACAGCATCCTTTTGTCAAGGGAAGTTGTATGATAAGCTTTATCAAAGTGGTTCCTCTTTGAAAAATAAGACTCAAGTCAGACACCTCCTGTTCTGGAAGGCAGCAGAAGAGAAAGTAGAGCGCTCACAGAAAGAAATAATTGACAAATGGGGAATTTTAAATAAATCCTTTCCTAGTTAAAAAAAATAATAATAAATCACTTATTTTCTTAGAACAATACAACAGTAGAGAGCAAGGAAACCACAAGACAAGACAAAGTTTAAGTGATATTTCAGCTGTGATTCCACTTATGTTTACAGAAAACTGAACCAAAATTGAAAAAAAATCAGAAAGTCTTACATTTAGTGCATGGTCACTGCTCTTTTGGAATAGTCTTGTAACCCAATAAAGGCATCTTTTTTTTCCCCCCTCACAATTTGTTTATCCCTATTATGTGGAAGATTACACTGATTGGTGGGAGAAAGAGAAAACTGTAGAAAAGGTGCAGTAACCTAGAATATTTCTGCTTAGTTCCATATTTTCTAGTTTCTCTGTCATGCCTCTCATTAAATCTGCTCACTTAAAATTCTGAGGACTGGAAAAAAACTGGAGTGTTGTGCAGCTGCAAAAGTTTAACTAAACTAAATTTAATACAGATAAATGCATAGATTATTAAAAAGCAAATGAAGTAAAATTAAATACATAACAATTAACTCTCCAGAACATTCAAAAGAAAGTATAATATTGGGCTGCAATTTAAACAAAAATTAATCCAACCTGAAAATCAGTGCATCAGCAGCTTTGATAGCATGGATTAACACTACCATTCTCCAGTTACATTCTGCAGCAGGTCAGATTGTATTAGTTCCTTTAGTCTTCAAATCTGTGAAAACAGTGAAAAAAGTGCTTTCACAAGAAAATGTCAATATATTGGCAATAAGGCTTTTCAGAAAAAGTCTTCATCAGTGCAAAATTAGTGTATTTTGTGTAATTTGTTGGACAAGGAAAGCAGAGGGTTTCTACCTCACAAATTCTGTTGCTATTCACAAACTAATTCACTTTTTTGGAGGGTGTACTATATTCAATGGACTTAACAAACTGGTGTGGAATTAATATTTTTTTCATCTTTGCATAGGCTAAATATGTTCTAGTAACATGAAAATTATTTCTCCTGTGACTGGTAGCTTCTTCTCAGATTCTTTTTCTGTTGTTTCCATTGTGGTTATATTATTAACAACAGAGAGTAAATTCTGTTACTGAAGCTATATTTGTCAAAAAGATAAATTGATAAAATGGCATAAGCATTTCCCAAAGAAAAACAAATTTTTTTTTGTTTCGTTTCCCTATAAGGAGTAACGTACGAAAAATCCTATAAAAACTTTTGTTAGTAAACAAAACTGGATCCTAAGGATGCAATCTCCTTCACTCTCCTTCACTAAGCATGTTCTTTCCTCGATATATGAAATTAATGATAACCAGATTGAAGAATACCTGTCTTGTGTCTGATTACTTTAGATGCTGCTTTCTGCTTTGTTGTTATAGTAACTTCAGTTCAGCAGAATTTTTTGTCCATTTTAGTATATAATCAATATTGATCAGCAACGAAATAGTAGAGATACAAAAAATTAAATGGAATAGCAACCTTGAAATTACATACTGGCAGAATCTCACCATGCCCTAAGTTACTAATATGGGAGAGTTCAGTGATGAACTGGGAGTGGTTGGAGCTGTACTGGGACACTTTCCAGTAAGCAAGCACAAAAGCTGTGTAGGTGAAGTACAGTGAGGACTTCTGCTAGAGCATTATGATTGGGAAATGGATGGGGTTTGGTTTTCACTTCAGATAATAACCTGTTATATATACTGTGTCTTTCTGACACCCAGTTTAGATTTGTCAAATATTTTTGTGGTTTTATATTCACGTAAAACTAGTTACTAGTAATGCATGCGGCCACATGGATTAATAAAATATTTCTTTTCATTAAGGCTGTAAAGAAAATTCTGATTTTTCCAGATTGTCTCTTTGCAGTTAGTAAAAATCTTCTTGAGATATTTTTTAATACTGATTCTTACAATAAAGATGTTTTGCTGTTGTCAAATTTAGGGATACAACAAGGACATGCCATACTAAGAAATAAGACACTGGGCTTTGAAATATAGAAGGCACAGGACTTAGCTGTAATCAACAATGTTAACTGTGGTGCTCCAAAAGCTACTCAAAGCTATGGGGAAAAAAGACTTTTGCCATTGTTACTAATTATTTAAAATTCCTGTGCTTCAGTTATATTAATAGTATACATGGAGCCGTGTTTGTTATGTCTGTCTAGGTGTTTCCAATGAATAATTGTGTCACAGTAGGTAAAGCAATTATATGTAAAACATAAAGATTAGAGTCTCATTTCAATAATATGCTGTTGTAATGCCGAGTTCAGTAAGGACAGTTACATTATTTTTTTCTGGCAAAACTTACTTTTTTTAGTCATATTAGATGTTTTTACTTAACTTTCAGGTTCTTTTTTTCATCTTTGCAATAGCTTTTGGTCTGCTTTTGTTTTTTATATATTTTTTTAATTTATTGAATATTATTTATTGAGGGCTGTAAATTCAAGGTAAGATACAGTGATAAGACTTTTTTTCTTTAGTTCTCCAAAACTTGACCACATTAATTTTTCTGAAACCATTGCTTCACATCCCATTGGTTCTTCTATTTGTCTGCATTTGTAACCTAACTTCTTATTTCCAGGCCTATCTTCCTCATTCCAGGTAAGGATGATAAAACTTTGAAAGAAATTAATTTTCCCTATGCTGAACCCATTAACCCCAGCCAGCAGCCAAAGTCCACACAGCCACTCACTCACTCCCCCAGCAGCAGAATCAGGGAGAGAATCAGAAGGGTCAAAGCTGGAAAACTTTGTTATAAAGGCAGTTTAATAGGGAATGGAAAAGCCACGCACACAGCCAGAGAAAAACAAGGAATTCATTCAGTGCTTCCTATGGCTGGGCAGGTGTTCAGACATCCCAGGAGAGCAGGTCTCCCCCACAGGTAATGGTGACTTGGGAAGACAAACTCCATCACTTCAAACATCCTCTCCTTGATGTTTTTTTCCCCCTGCTTTATACATTAAGCATGATTTCACAGGACCTGGAATGTCCTTTTGGTCAGTTTGGGTCCCTGTCCCAGCTGTATCTCCCCCCATCCTCCCATGCACTTCCAGCCTCCTCACCAGCATGGCAGAAGGAAAAGCAGAAAAATCTTGGCTCTGTGTAAGCCCTGCTCAGCAATAACAAAAACATCTCTGTATTACCATCACTGTGTTCAGCACTAATGCAATACACAACCCCATAATAGCCACTGGAAAGAAATTTAATTATCCCAGCTAAACTCAGGCCAGTCCTATACATACATATAGTGACCTTAAGTTTTTTATAAAGTCCTGACAGCAGTAATAGCCCTTCTAAAGGCTATGGTCAGAGTGTCAGCCTGAAAGAATTTTGGACTGGGATTCCTCACTGCTGTCTTAGAAAACACTCTTAAATAATTGATAAACCTATTCCCAGCAGTATCCAGTCAGAAAATGCCTTTTATATGTTCCAGTACCCTTGCACAAACCACCTATGATGTTCACAATTTTGAAATTGTCTACTACTGTCCAACATGATTTAATAAGAATTCTCTGACCCTTCTCATCTGCAGGTGAAGGGATGCATGGGTTCCTGGGGTCAGTTTTAACATAACATGCACTCAAATTGCATTTTCTAAACTTTTTGTTTGGCATAAATCTAGTGGCATACATTTTTCATTCTGTGGGAAGCATCCTACTAAAGAGTGAACATGAATAAAATACATCCTTAAGAGACACTGATTTATGCACTGGTTTTCATTTTGGAAGTGAACCATTTTAAGTTTTAGAGCCTTGGGAATTTTGTAATTCAAAAGTCTATGAAATGGGAGCATCATTTAGAAATTGCAAATGTATAGTAATAAAGGGATTTTTATGTTGCATTAAATTAAATTATATTGTCATCATTATAAATGCCTCTCTAATAAATTATTTATACATATTTTATCTTAAATAGTACTTCACTTTTTGCTATACTCTACCTTAGAAAAGCCAGATTAATTGTGTAGATATCATGCTGTTTTTAACGACAAGTGAAGTACTTTGTTAATTGGCTTTTGTCACTCACTAGTGCAAGAAAACAGCATTTATTTTTGGGTTTTGTTTTTTTTTTGTTTGTTTCATTTAGATTACTTTCTAACTTCCTGAACTCTTCCATTCCAGTCTGTAATAAAGCAAAAGTGTGTATATATATATATATGTGTGTGTGTGTGTGTGTGTGTGTGTGTTATTTTATTGAGGGAGCTAGGCCAAGTATTTTCACAGGGAAATGGGAAATGTTTTTTCATAGATTTGGAGCTTGTACATTCATAGTCACTTGTGTAAATGGGCTTCTGGGACATCCTGAATGCAGTTTTCATTATGCAGCTTCATTTTCCTCTTGGGTGGGAGAATTGGTCATCATGGAGTTCCAGGACTGTGGTATCTGATGAGAAACTCAGTCTTCCTGCAAAAAGCACAGTCCCTGAAGGAGGATTGCTAAATATTTTACTTACACACAAACCTCATGAGATATTATGGAACCAATACATCTATAAATATTTTTTTATTTATAAAAAAAAAAAATACACCAAAAGACCCCCCCCAAACTACCCACACCAACAAAGAAACTTATAATAAAACAAAAATGGGTGGGATTTTTGTAGTTTGTGTTTTCTTTTTCATGGACAGCTGACACAAACAAACTGTTGTACTTCTGTCTGTAATGTACCAAAATCTCCAGTTTGACAGGAATCAGAAGATAGGAATGTCTCAGAGTCAAAGGGGGAAAGAGCTCAAGCAATGATTTGCCAGAAATGGGTGGCAGCTGTTGTCTGTGACTCTGTGGAAGGTGTTCAGGCAGTCTTTGTCCCAAGCCTCCAGCACAACCCTTAAGCCACATGCTGTAGCCACAGCAGGGAGATTTTCTCAAGCAGCTCACTTCTGTTATTCAGAAAAGAAACCCTTGCCCAGAGAGGGCACAGAAAGGCGTTGGGTTTTTTTTGTTTGTTTTTTTTTTTTGTTTGTTTTTTGGGGTTTTTTTTGTGACATGAGTATATAGCTTCCTAAAATGAGGTGTGAGATTTGCTTCGGATTAAGTATTTGCTCCTTGGGCTACCCTTGCTGTGCTCTGATGGTACTTTATGTGTTCCACTTCTGTTTCTTCAGATCCTTTTGTGTTTCCTTTGATTTAAACATGCTGCTATGTGTGCTTGCTCAGTTTTCCTCCCAAGGCTTCAGCAGGGAATGCTGAAAGGTTTTATTCTCTCTCTGTAAACCTCAGCCGAGTCCATGGAAAGATCTTTATCCTTCTGGAAGAAGGGAAAGCACTGATATGTAGAAGTCCCTTTTCCCTGCTGAAGCATTTCTTATCCAGGTTTTCAGGCTGCACCATTCTGGAATCAGCCTTGCAGTGAGAGATGCAGTGTTGGAAGTACCAGTTGATGAATATTTCAACTGCTATCTGATTACTCTGGGAATCTCAGTTCCCTTCCCTAGAAGCCTGTGAATTTGCAATGTAGTGAAGAAGTCTCCAAGAAAATACTGAGAATGTATTTTTGTGCTGACTTATTTCTGGGAATTTTATATATATATAAATATAATATATATATATATATGTATGTATGTATATATATATGAATGAATGAATTGCTTATTCCTTCATGCACTGCACAGATTTTATTGTTTGTGGAGTTTGGGGTTTTTTGTTTATATTGTCAAGCTTCAGCAGCTTGGACAACTCTGTCTATTGGTAATTTTATGCTGCTGTGGACAAGCCTAGTGCTGGATGATAGCCAGTTCTTATTATCAGTGATTTTAGTGATTCTTACGTTTCCAGAAAGCACATTTCTTTCAAATAGTGGATAAAGCTCATTGTTATTTTATATCTAACATGAGCATATGAGAAAGTTATTTAGCCTTTGCAGCTTGCTAATATTTGCTTTAATGAAATAAGAAAGAACAGGCTTTAATTATAACTTGCAATAAATCTTTAATTAATATTACTCTAGTCCCTAAAGGACTTGTTCTTCAGAAAAGCCTAAACTTTGTGTTTGTTTAGAATGAAGGATTATTGCAGGCATTTTTTCTCAAATGTGGTCCTATTTCGTGCAGGTTTTTGAGGCATGAACCTGTCATTTCTTGCTGCATATGCATTGAATCACATGCTGTGTGTCATAATGCCATACTGTGTGACCCAGAACAGTTAATCTGTTCTTTTTTGTTGAACTAAATTTCGATGCAGTTGCAGTTTAAAGTACAGAAGTTTTCTGATATGGACAGTTCTAAAAAGATTTTAATATTTTTTTTCCTCCCTTTAAATAACAGTATTAAAAAAAAAATAAAAAACAAAACAAAACAAACAAAACAAACAAACAAACAAAAAAAAACTTTTAGGTAGGTAATTCAGCTTTTGTTTTTCCCTTGTGTTTCACCAGTTGAAAAGATACAGAGCCAGTGGGATGAAGTGCATGGATATCTCCAAAGCCGGAGACAGCAGCTTCAAGAGATGTTGAAGGATTCAACACAGTGGCTGGAAGCTAAACGAGAAGCTGAGCAGGTTCTTGAACAAGCAAAAGCTAAGCTTGAGTCATGGAAAGAAATTTCCTACACCGTGGAAGCTTTGAAAAAGCAGAACACAGAACTTAAGGTAACTACTGAGTATTAAAATATTTCCATTTGAGTTAATGAAGTCGTTAAAGAAAATGTCCTCTAACTGTGGACAGTGTACATTGCAAAAAATCTCCCACAGCAAATTAGAAAGAAATTAGCATGCAAAGTCTAAATATCTGTCACGTATTCCTTGAATTTGAAATTGGTCCTAACAGTCATAACAAATAGTTGGCTGATTTTGCTGGAGGAATACTAACTTTTTAGCACAAGTATTTCCCATCTGTTCAACAACAGCCTCAGAGCCCTGGTACAGCAGACTGAGAAATCCTGTAGTATTGGTACTGCTAGTGAAGCTGTATAGGCTTGCTGGAAGTAGTAGAGAAAACAGGGGGAAAAAACAACTTTAGCAACCTAAATGGATATATTTTGGAAGTCATTAACATTTTAAATTTGCCACAAGATAATCTCACCATCTTCAACCTCGACAGGGCTATTAAGTGAAAAAAAAACAAAAAAAAAAACAAAAAAAAAAAACCACCCTGAAATGGCTGCCCTTATGATTTTAGCATACATGTTACTACATCACGATGTGTTAATGTTAAGCTGTACCTCAGGTAGAAAATATTCTCTGTTGCATCAGTTTTTAAGTTTCTTGTAATGGAAACAATCATAATTTGGTGATAGTCTTCATTAATAAATTTTGAGAACAGCTGTTTAAGATTAATAATATCTCATTTTCTAGTTGGGGAAAACCAAGATTGAAACCGACCAAATGATCAGCCTTTTAAGGTTACTCCTGCCTCTATGGGAAAAGAGTTGCACAAGTATTTTGTGATACATTCTCTTCCCCTGCCCACCAGATCTTTGTAGTTTTTTTTAAACTCCTACCACTCAATTTTTGGTTGAAGTTTGTGTACTTAGAGCAGTCCTATTTACACAGCTCTATGGTAATGAACTGTGGGGTAAGGTCCTCATCAACTGTTTTTGCTGCCAGAGAAAATATGTAGAACTTCATGACTGGTTCAGTTATCTCCATTATCAGTTAGTTATTGCATTTAGAAGTAAATGCAAAATCTGTTGGGGTTTTTGCTTGCTTCTTTTTTTCTTTTGCTTGCCTGTAAGAAGCATGAAAATGTTCATCAGCCCATTGTTTTAGGGCTGAGCTGAGGTTAAGTTTTCTCATTTAAGATTGTACCAAAAGGGTCATTGCTTGGGAAGGGTAGATTATGGTAAACAAGGGCAATCACTCACTAATGTATTACAAAGAGTTATAGATCATGTGTAGTACTGTCATTCAGCATAGAGGACTCCCATTTGTCACTGTCTCCCTGCAGAGATACAGTCCTGGCTTCTGCCCAGTGTTTGTTTAAAAAAAAGGAAAAGCTTTACCATAGTCAATGTCTCAGCTCTGAAAAGACTCAATTAACAAAAACACAGTTCTGTGGAAACACTGTCTTATGTCATAGTATTAGAGTGTCGTATATTTCGAAACAAATTACTTAACCAGGAAAATAATTGGAAATATTGCTTTAGAAATTGATTTTTTTTTCTTCACTTTGTTTACAAGAGTATATGAAGTTGAGATGAGATCTATTTAAGAGTGTATGCTTCATGAAAAAATTATAGGGTTGTTTGGATCAACATTAACCATGGAGAGTGATAAGTACAAGCCATTCTTCACCCGCAGAGTTCTAGAGAAAGAATAATATTGTACTTATTCACAGAATGCATCTCTACCTATAAACAGAGTTTGGGAATGGAGACTTGCAGATTCTTTTGTCTCTTACTTTAGAAGCACTTGGGCTTTCTATATCCTCAGCCATTCCCACCAGTCTGGATCCAATGAGATGGATGTGTTGTGTCAAGTTACAGATTCTAACCTATAATTCTAATTTCAGTGTCTCAGCTAGTCCATCTTAATTTTTGGCCTCCTGATGATATGAACATCAACAAGCTTTACTCTTCTGGGGTTGTTAACTTTAATTTTTTGATTTTGCCTAGCCTTTCTTCCTCAAGTCTAGGAGAAATTAATCTCTGTCCTAGAGAATGGGGAGTAGGAGGGGTGGGGAAATTTATTTTCTTTTTTCTCCTTCTCTTTTTTGTGTTTCTTATGTGCCAACCTTCCTAGAGGAATTCTTTATCTGCCAGTAATTCCTATTGTGTCAAAATCTTCATCAAAGTTTCTCAGATGTGACAGCATCAGCTGTTATGTTCATGCTTGAAATAAGAGGTCATGAAGTCTAAGGAAAATGGAAAATTTTTTTTTGGTTAGCAGCTTTGTGTTTCTGCTGTACAGTATTATCTAAACTAAAGGACCTAGAAATACATCAAGTTCTCAAAATAAATGCTTTCCAGGCTTCTGTGCCAAACACATATATTTTGATGTTGCCCCTGAAGATGTAGAGTAAGTAGGCTGTGTTTTGGCTTGCTGTTACACTGATGAAGAGGAAGCTATAATTTCTATTCATTTGCTTTGAGGGAAAGAGAGAGGTCAGTGCAAGACTTAATAAATTCTTCCAACTTATTAATTTTGTCAGCTTTCTATCTCAACACAGTGTGGTGTGGGAGAGTAGTCACCGAGTATTCTTCTGACGTGCTTGTTAAACATTGTGGGTCTGCCTAAAAACAGCTGAATCAATGTGTAAGTTCCCTCCTGCTCTAGGGGAACTTTTAATCAGTGCTTGTGTTAATACATTTCTGTTAGGGCATCCTAATACCTGACTACATGGTAAACTCAGTAATACCAGTCTCTTGATTATAATTTTTTTACAATGACAGCATAAAAAAAATCTATAACTTGCTTGCATTTGGCCATTAAAGTTTTTTAAAATAATTTTAAAATTTTGTCTCTGACATTTAAAAAAGTAAGCAGGTACTCTAGCTAACAATTAGAAATATTATTAATTTGAATCAGAAATTAATTCAGAACAATTTGCTGAGAATTGCAGCATTTTTTTCATTCTGTTTTTTTAAATTTGGTATTCAAGTACTAAACTGGTGTTAGGTGTGGGGAACCAGAGTATGACAATCTGGCCAATGAGAATCTTTACCCATTAAGCTCTATTTTTATTGTTCATTAAGTGATGACTGCAGATGGTTAACTCAGCAGGCTGAAGGTTATAGGTGTATAAATAGTACACAATCACACCTCAACTCTCTGCCTCACCACGTCATCAGAACATAAGCTAGTGCAAAACTAGCCTTTTCTTAATAGGAAATTCTGTTTGAAAGAAGAAAAAAAAATAAAAAACCACCACAACCTCAAATCAAACAAAACTGCTAGGATTGCCTGTTCACACCTTGGCTCCTTGCTTTGGTAGGAGCTAGTGAGATGTCTTTTCTCCCTCTGTCCAACTTCATCTGGGATAGCCAAAGCGAAGAGGAGGAAGGATGGAGACAACGTTTCATTCCTTTCCTTCATTGACCACTTCTTTCTTCATCTAAACAGGAAATTAAATAGAATAGAATTTTGAGTCCCCTGCCCTGTTGGGACTCAAAAGACCAGGCAGCCTTCCACTGGCAGAGACCAGGGAGTGAACTTCATGTCCTGAATTTGTGGATCAGGCTGAGGCTGCCTTTGCTTGCCTTTGTCAGTTTCTTGCAGGGTAGTAACTCACCAGGGACTCTTTTTCCATTCCCTGTGTACCAAGATGAAGAACAAAATCAGCATTTTGTGGGTTTTTATTATTCCAGGGCTGACAGTGTACTGCTTTGATTTCAGTAAAACAATTAACAAGTTCATGCTAGTGACTATGTTGCAAACACTGAATTAGAATTCCTTGATTAAAAAAATAAATTCTTTAAATATATAAATAAAACATGCTATAGATAGGTATACAGAAAAAGCACAGAAAGCCTGATTTTCCAGATTTGTGATATATACACAGAACTGGATGATGTTGTACATACATGTTGCTATATTTGAACTACTGCTCATCATTGATTTTGCTCCACTGGGCAATACTGGGATAAAATAAAGTGCAGCTCTGATTTCATTACTTGTTTTTAATCAAGGGCTCTTAATTGCACAGGCTTTCTTCCTAATAGCATCAACTAGTGTCTTCTAATTAAAAATTATAAATAAACTTATACCTAAGTAACATGATAAATGCAGAGCCTTAATTCTTTAAGCCTTTTAATAAACTCAGCAAATTCCAGTGATAACACAGGCAAAACAAAGAGAATGTTTTAAAAAGAATGTCAGAAACAAATTAAGGTAATGTAGCATTTCCTTTAAAGAAGAAAAAAAAACAAATGTCATTTTAAGCTAAAAGAAAAATGAGACCTAAATACATAAAAGGGAAAAGAGGAAAAAAAAAAAAGAATGCTATGAATGTAATTCTGAAGTATACATTGCAGTCATGTAGGAGGGGAGCTAATGGGCCTCTGGTGGGATAGACAGGTAAAACTTGTACCCCAGCACTTTGTTCTCAGTCTCTGCACACAGAGCAAAGTTGAAGTATCCCCTCCTCAAAGCTGTTGAAAAATTACATACCAATTTACAGTAAAACAGAATATACAAATAGTTTCCATCACCAAAGCTCTCTATATTCATCATTTCTTTCCTGAGTGGCAACCTAGTGTGGTAGTGTCAGGAAGTTAATGGATTAATGTTGCAGTTAATGATGAGAACAACACTTTTGGAAATAACCTTGTAATGGATCTTCCCATTTATTTTATTATAAAACAGGGTTTCAAATCTTTTAGAAGGTCAATTTTATTCACATAGGTCTGGGCAAAAAGATCTTATTTTGAAAGTAAAGTTTACAGACCATTAATTTACAATGCAAGCAAAATGTTATGGCAACTTTTCTATATAAAACCGTGAACAGTCAGTCTGCTGTGATTCTTTAGCTGAGAATAAAAATTACCTGCATGCCTCTGTAATTTTAAATTAAGAGAAAGGTAGGGTAAAACAAAGATAGACCTAACTGTAGAATAGATGTTTGCTGTATAAGATTGACAAAACTGAAATTACTGTAGATTTTATTTACTATTTATTATATTGAATATATCTTATTCTATTTATTTAAATATTAAAATGTATATATTTATTGTATATAATTCCAGCAGGAAAGGAGCTCAATTGGCAGACTGTTTCCAAAACAAGCACCTGCTCATAGTTTCTTCAAAGAAATAGTAGTGTTTTCCACAAAATTATCACCTCTCCTGTCTAGATCTCCTTACTTATCAAAGAGAAATTTCTTTTAAAAATTGTCTAGACAGCTTAATCTTAAGAGAACTTAACCATAACATGTTCAGATGGTTTTCAGGATTAGGGGTTTGTAGGCTCCTCCTAATGTTTGATTGTTACTAACAGGATCCCTTGTTTAACACAGATAAGGAGTTGTCTCAGTACCTGGGGCTGTCTGATGCCCAGTAATGCAGTGATCTGCCCTCCCATGAAGGACTAGCACAGGAAATGGGGAACCACCTGTTTGCAGATTGAATTTATGGAGAGAACCTGGAGGTGCTGAAGTAGCTGTTTAACAGATAAGAGTATGGGGGGAAAATTGAATTCCCCCCAAAACTTCATTTGGACTCTATTCAAAGAGCAAGTGCATTTTAGCCCCAGTCTTAATCAAAATCAGTTTACAGGCCTGCTGAGATTAAAACATAAACACATGAATTATTTAACATGTATTTATTTTTACTTAATATTTAGACTCTTTCACAAGGGATTATGTGTAAGTTCAGCTCTATGTGAAGAATTCCTTATCTGAGTCAAAACAAGATTTCAAAAACAACACTGCTTTGGGAGAATGAAGGGAAAAAAGCTATTTTTTTCTTCATAAGCATTTCCCAATTTGTGTATTAAAGCATGACGATAAAGACAGTTGAGTCTTACTGTTTGTTGTCAATAGCTTCAAATGTTTATAAGCAATTTACTATTTCTATTTAGAAACTGTTTTTCAACCTGTATTGTTGTAGTCTAGCTAGTTGTCTGGCTAGTTGGAGTCTGTTTAGTACGAAAGTACAAGTGGGTAATCAATTAACTTTGCTCTTTCATTTTTTTTGTTACACATTAAGGATTAAATGTGCAGCTCCAGTGCATTTATATGGAAATTTGCTTTGAGAGAAAGACTAACAGGAAAGATGCATGGGAGCTGGCTGCTGGCTGAGTGACTGCTCTGGATTTCCTGGCTTGCTTCTGCAGTGAGGAAGCTGGTGGACAGGAGAGGAGAAAGAAAGGAGAGGAGAAAGTGGAGAGGAAAGGGGGAAACCAAGAATGACCAAAATTTAAAAAGTTTTTTAGTATTAAGCATAAATTAGCATTATAAAGATATGGATAGGTTTACCAGTAGTATTTTGCTGTTTTGCAGATTTAATGCTGTTCCAGTAGGTGGCACTAATTACATAAACAATTTGTTAAAATGAACTGAAATTTTTAAAAAACAACATGAAAGCACAGGTATTAGTTGTCAAAATCAATATTATTTCACAGTATATAGAAGAAAATTAGTCAGAATATATGATTTCACTATATTTTCTATCTCAGTACTCAATGTCATAAATAATTGTAGTTTCCATAATGTATTATAATGCATCCATTTTTGTCTCAGAAAAAAATAATCAACATTCTAATCAGAGGTTATCAATTTTAGCTGTCATAACTTTTCCAGCATTTATAAGTTACTTGCTTGGTTCTCTCAGAGTTCAGAAGTAGTCCTGTGGTCTTATGACTAAAATAATTTAAAACATTTAGAAAGACTGATTTTAATTTCCAGTAAATCTGAGGAAGTATTCTTTTTTCTTATTTTCCTTCTTTTTATACAGCTGATGTAAGTTATTTGGCTTCTTTTTCTAATAATCGTACAATGCATGTGATCATTTTATGTTGCTCTGAGATTTATTCTTTCTTTCTCTTTTTACTTCAGCAATTTTCAAAAGAAATACGACAATGGCAAATAAATGTAGATGTGGTAAATGACATGGCTCTTAAACTGCTCCGTGATTATTCAGCAGATGACACCAGAAATGTACAACTGATGACAGATAGCATTAATGCATCGTGGGCTGCCATTAATAAAAGGTAGGATATAAACTCTGCTATTAGATTTGTTGTTGCTCTCCATTAACATTCATTGTCCAGCTGCAGATGATCAAAGATGCAACTTTTGCAAATGACGTGACTGTAGTGATCATGAATCTTCTGTAGAATTTTTTTGGAAATATGTCTTTAGAACAGCATTTAATTATCACAAATAAGATTTAACTTCCTGCCGATTTTCCTCTGCTATAAACAGTTGCCGACTAACTTAAGCTGATAGGTTATATTTCAAGTATTTATAATTGTTTCATATATCTGTACTATCTCCACATCACAGTCACAATCACAATAGTGATTCCAACTCATAAACCAAATCTGAAAATGACAGACATATCCTATTGAAGCAGGTTCAAAGGAGAAATGTTTTCCTGTATCTTTGAAGCAAATCTGTAGCGGAGAAAGTTTTTATTAAATCCTTGACCACATTCTCGATTACATTTCACAGTCTTTCAGTGTTTTAGATACCAATTCCTTATTAAAAACAATTTTTGGAAGCTTGCCAACAAATTGTGAGTCATCCAAAATGCAATCTATAAGATTATAACATATTGAAGTAAAAATTATTTTCTTTATAGTAGTAAAAGAATTTTAAACCATTGTACATAAGATTAGATATGCAAAAATTATACAAAATTTGTTTTAATCAGTATCTTGCATTAAGCTTTGTAGTTTATAACTGAAACTATAAATTAGACCTTAACATATTTTTAATTAAAGTCTGTGAACAAGGCCAGAGAAGTCAGTTTAGCTAAATATGCAGTAAATTCAGTAGATCTTCTTGCATAATGGCAGTTACTTAAATCACTGATGAGTACAGAAGCTTAATGTCACTTTTTGCTTAGTTTGATGTTTGTATGAATGAGTCACTTTAGCAGCATTTTTCTGAAGCAAACTTACAACTGACTTAAGACCCTGTTCAAATGAGAGAAGGGATACTCTTGATGTCCACTAAAAGAAAGGCACACAATAATTTGAAAGCTTTTTTTTTTTTAACTAAACTGAGATTTTAGTATAAACGTTTTGTTGATACCTGCTTGCGTTTCTCCTGTTATAGTAATAGCTATTTTGGCTTTATTAGAAGTAACCATATTTTCACAAAATAATGTTTTGCTTACTGTGGCCTGAGAAGGAGTTTGGGGGCACTATCTATTGCTGGATAAGAAAGGCTGGGAGTCTAATGCTCAAAATCATTCCCATGAGTAGATACAATCAGCAGCTCAAAAGGATTTTGGTGAGAACAGAAGAAAATTTAGAAATACAAGCCCTGGTTGGTGAGAAGTCCAGGCTGAGTGTACCTGCTCTAGCTGTTCTGTATTAATTGTAGTTAAGGGTGCATTTTTAAATGTTAATGCCTCAGGCACAAGCCCAGATGTGTCTAATGTTGCCCAAAGGTGAGAATTGTCAATCTTGCATGGACTATGACAAGTACTAGGCTAAAAGAGAGTACAAATTCTTCAAAACACATTCCTTGCAAGCTTCTATAAAATGCACAGATGTGTTACTTGAATTACTACAGTAAATATTTTATGTCTAAGAAGAGACCTGCTTAGGTAACTGAGTTGACATTTCCCTTTAAGAAGTACAAAAGGGTAGGAACTGTGAAATGAGTTTCCTAGGTTTTGATTGTATGATGTTGTTGCATTTCTAATATATTTTTAATGTAGTGTTTTGTATACAACTTTTGTAACACTTCTCATGATTTGGGAACTTGAAGCCTGCTACAAACAGTAGCTTCTCTAAGGGCTGGATCACGTTTTAGTCTTTTGTGAGACACTGATAAACATGGACAGACTAAGGCAGTTAGATAAGACTTTTACTTGAAGATTTTCTGGGCATGTAGATTTTTTGGTTTCTTTGAAACACTAGTCAGGCATTTTGCTCATGCAGCAGCTTCTGAGTGAGGTCTTGAAAAAAATGTCCTACATTTCTACAGGGATTTCAAAAGGTTTAGATGTGAGACCTAGGGATGTGATTTAGAGGTGGGTTTGGAAGCATTGGGTTAAAGGTTTGATGATCTCAGAGGTCTTTTCCAACCTAAATGATTCTGTGATTCCTTTCTTAAACAGCCCTGTGGAAAGAGATAATGAAGTCCATGGGCCTTTGGATTATTTCAATGCCAATTTGTTCTGGTTTTTGCAAGGTTTCACTTCAGATTTTTTGCCCTCCTTCTATGCTTCAACTCTTCATCTTTCAGATTATTGCACAGAGAAATTAAGGGGAGGGTGTTTTGGTTTTGGGGATCTTTTGAACTGTAAGAGAATATTTACTCAGTAGAAAGGAGACATTAATTGTTTCATCAGTCTTCAAGAAAGGCCAGTTTCCACTCAGATCTGTGTGCAATGATTTCAGATATATCCATGTGTGTTATTTTCATCTAGACAATGAATAGTGCTCTGATGAATTGGTCACCTCACAGTGATAGTAGAAATAGATCCCAAATTATGTTCTTGACTATTCCTCCAGTGTTTTATGAGCATTTTCATCACTTTTTTATCACTTCTTAAGTGCCAAGAGGAAATATTCAGCTGAAGATTTTGCTTTCTCTCTACATATTTTTAAATGGCGTAAATATTTTGTGAATATCTTCTTTTAAAAATTAAAACTAAGAGTTGCTTACAGTATTTTGAACTATTTTTCCTTAAACTTGTCATTAATGTCAGAATTGTGTGTCAGTGTAAAAAAAAGCAGTGAAACCGACTTTTCCATGAACCAGTTTACTAGGACAACAGGCAGGCAAGCAGTAGTAAAATTCCACTTTGCCTGTTGGTTATAGTTGCCAAAGCAAGTACTTCAGTCATTAAGGCAACATCTGCTAGCTTGTGTTTTGTTTTGCTTAAGTAGATTTGCAGCTGATTGCTGTGTGTTTACTCTTTGCCTTACTGTTGTGTTTTATAGCATTGAGCTACAACCAGTACCTCTCTAAGTCCTTTGAGAGACAAGCTGGTGAATGCTTGATAGTTGTTTTCCTTTTTTTCACTTGACACTTTTTAATTTTTATTTTTGTTGCTGATGCTGCAAAGAGACACTAAAAACCACATGAGCTGATCACTTGGGTGAAAGCCAGACTGACTTGTAAACAGCCCTCTTTTTCTTTAGAGGCATTGACTTTCCAAGAAATAGCCATATTATTTAAGCTGAAGCAGTTAAAGAGAAAGTGATCTCTATTACTTGCATTAACAAAAATAAATCCAGCAGATGAACTCAAGTCTTCTCAGGAGGGGAAAAAAACAGTGATAGAAGCAACCATTAGAGATGTGCTATATAAAAAAATGTTTGTTATGGTAGTATTATGTTACTTCCTCCTTTTGTGGGCATACACATTTTATGTGAATTACCATAAAAAACATCAACAGTTGCCTGTATTTTCCCCTCCTATGAATCCACTCAATGTGTTAAATATCATTACCTTAAATATTAAGCTAAAAATGGACTTTGATCTTTCTTAAATGGAGTGTTTATTATGAAAATAATTGTATAACATATTCTGAGAATTGTTTAGGATTCCAAACCACCACTGTGTAAGAGACATCTTCAAATATTCACCCAACAGTTCCTGTGGCCAAGCTCAATGGAGCTCAGTAGGTGTTGGGAGCATTCGCTGCTCAAGATACTTTTTTGGCTCCTGAGACAATATAGAGGACACACCACAATCTAAACATAAAAAGCAACTTTCTTTTCCCCACTACAAGGTATGAACAGCAAAAAAACAGTGTAAGGAGAGGCAAGAACATGTGTTTCTAAACCTGTTTGAAAGACCTGAGGTATCAACTACCATTCATTCTCTAATGCATCCAGTTGTATAAACTGGATTTTGTGTGTCAGCTGGACAGTATAAAATGTAAATGGCCAAACAAATTAAGGATATAAACAGTACAAAAATGTGATGCATATTTCCTTCATATGTAAATGCATAATAAAACGGTAATTCTCTGTGTGAAAAAGGTCATAATCTAAATTTGGTCTTTCAGCAGCAAACTATTCCTAATCAGCTGTTGCTTGTTATAAAGATACAAATATTAGAATGTAACCTTTATCTGTACATGAGTTTTGTAAGTATAATTTTGTTACCTGCAGAGAAAGAGCTCAATCATTCTGCTGGGGACAGCTTTTCTTAATATACTGTACCCATCCTAACACTACTTTATGTTACTTGTGGAACTAATCACATTTGCTTTAAAGTTGTATTGCATTCTGGGCTAGAAACACTGCATTTACACAGCAGCAGCAGCCAGAAGTGTGAATTTTGTTGAGTTATACTGAAGACTCATAGATGGTTCCAGTACCTAGACTCTATCTAGGAGCCATCTCTGCAAAGCTTATTTGCTCATTTTGGCTTGGACTGCTTAAGTCAAGCAGCAAAGAATTCACAGTCTCCAAGCAAACTCATCCTTTCCCTTTCCATTATCCTGCTGTTTTGAAGCTTAGTTTGCATTCCTAAAATCTGTATAGAACCATGACAATGAGCAGCTCCAAAAATTCTCTGTGCAGGCACACTTTGTGACCATGGGAATCTTGTTTGCTTGAGAAGTCTGTTTACACATCTGTGCCTGCAGTTGCTGTCCTGGCTCTAGAGCTGCATTCATGGGGGTGTGAGCAAGAAATCCTTGCAAATGTGACTTTAGATAAAGATTTCTGATGTAAATTTATTTTTTCCCCCAAAAAAATGCTATTATAATTTTCATTTTTATCATCAGTCCGTGATGATTTATTGATTGGTTTTGAATATAATTTTGCCAGGCTGAAAGAAAGTAGACATGAAGAGAGACTGCTTCTTTACAATGAACATGTCATGCTGAAGCTTGGTATTTACACCAGTTTAGCAATGGATTCAAAATTAAAATTGCAGATTCTGGTGGAAAATATTGTAATTGTAGGGGAATTCTTTTGTTTTGTGAGAGATGTTGATAATACATTTATCTCTGTTGCCTGCACTATTTAAAGAAGAAATTCTCCATCTAGATATTTGTCCTTGTCTAGATGCGTCCTTTGAGAACTTAATAATTTTATATGTCAACATGTTTATTCTGAAGAATGTATATCTGTTGACTATTATTTTGAACAAAACAGATGAAGCTTTCAAAAAAGCATTTAATCTGGAACTATTCTGAAAAGTCTGAATTTTATATGGGGTCCTCCTGTCTTTCTTACTAGGGAAGTGGGAATAAGCAACCATTCATTTTCATGAAACAAATTTGTCAGTAAAGTACTCCACACTTCTCAGAAGTTGCTCTCTAGCAGAGTTAGCAAACTCTAAAGCAAAACTATATTTGCAGCTTTGATGCAAAAATGTTAAGCCTTTTGTGTTTAGAATATGGATGTCTTTAAAGTTACCTGAGTTGTTTTCTGACAAGATTTAATTATTTTTTGCTCTCTTTGTTCTATTCTGTTACCTTTATTTTAAGTTCTCTGACAAAGACTATAAAAAGGGTGGGGATGGCAAGGTTTAGATGCTTTGATTTTAATTTATGGTTTTTGGTTTATGTTTTACTTAGAGCATTTCTTAATATATCCATTTTTAAAAGCACACCTAAAAAAACATTTGATGCAGAGGGATTATTTTATGATAATAGATAAATGAGAGGCAATGTATTTGAATGACATTCTAACTGCCTACAATCTCAACCAAATATTTAAGTACAGAAATATAATATTAATTTTACCAGCAATAACATCAATCAACAATGCTTTGCTATTTTTTCTTCCTGATGTCCCTCAGAATGATGACATTTCATCATATATAAGGAAAAGAAATTGTAAAAATAAGTAAATGAAGCTGCCAGATGAAGCTCATATAATCAGGAGATCTGGAAAGTCATCTTAGCTGCTTATATTCTAGCTTTATCTTAGTTCTCCACTGAACTGACAGCACTTTTTTTGTGCAGCAGTAACATCAGATCCAAGATGAGAATTCAATTGGTGGTAGTGAATGTTTTTGGTTTAATTTTTGAGAGTATAGTCTTGGATATGCTTTCAAAATGCTGGTATGATGTACTGAAAGGGCAATGTTACCCAGAATACTGTATGATTCATCATTTCCACCTTTGTGAACATATTCCTGTGATTTTTGAAAAACTCTTTTGCAATTATAAAAAGGAAAGAGTTCTTGAGTTATTTCAGGAGAGAGTAGCATCACTAATACAGTATTTGACAAAAGGATCTATGGATCCTTGTAACTTCTGGAATGAGATTCTTAAAAGTTTTAGCATGAGTCTAAAGAAACTAAATTTTCCCACCACTTGAATATATGTATATAGTCTATGTATATATAGTCTAGAGCCTTTAACTCTTCCAGAAAGGCAAGAGATCACCTGTAGGTCTGCTAAGTCCTCCCACAGACTAACAAAAATGACCTCACAGCAAAAAGTGTTGCTGCTTTTAAATTAAATGGCTGGATTTTCTCTGTTCCACAAAGGACGTGTTCAGATTTCTAGATACCATGAATTCAGCTCATTGAGACCTCAGTTGCTTTGGGTTTTAAATCACAGAATCACAGAGTATTCTGAGGTGTGGAACCCACAAAGATCATCCAGTCCAGCTGTTAAGTGAATGGCCTATACAGGGATGGAGCCTGTGACCTTGGTGTTACTAGCACCATGCTCTAACTTTAATCCAGTGTTAATTATTTCATTTTACACAATTAAAGAGGAGAATAGGACTGGTGTCTTGCAGCGAGGCAATCAGTTTCCAATAGTGTGAGCAAGTTACCAACAGAAATTAAGCAAGAAATGTGTTTAGAAGACCATTCTTTACTGCTCAGACACTTGCTATTTCACTTTTTTTCCTTTCCTCATTCTTGGTTTTTATTTTTGGTCTTGATTAAAACAAAATTCTATTTCTTTGTTTTTTTTCTGTTGAAAATGAGGACAGTTCTGATTTTAAAGGGAAATTCAACTGGAAAAAACCATGAAATAGTTTATGGAACAGGATTCTAAAGGGAGAGCAGTTTTGTGGCCAGACATGAATTATAACTGAGGCTTAATGTGGGCATATCAAAGAAATAACCTATTTCAGAAATTTTCCTATTTTGCATATGCAGGAAATTGAGGATCAAGGTACTAGGGAAGAACATGTTTGATTTGTGAAAGAACAGAAATGTCAATTTTTGTTCCCATCCCATTAGAAAATTAAGACAAATGTGTTGCTCTTTCTCTTAAAGGTGAGATTTTCTGAAGTAATTAGAAAATTTTAGTTTCTGTTTGAACAAGAACAGAAGCTAATGCTCTATGCCCTGAAAGTCTAACCTTAAATCTATTTCCTATTTGTCTGTAGATAAATTAACAAACCATAGCGAACTGATTATTGCTCTCATCCAAAGCTCTTAGAACAAATTAATATCTTTCCAGTCCCCTCGACAGACTTCTTATCAGGCTTCACATCCTTTAAAACAAACTGAACAGAAATTAATAAAGCTGATGGACTAGCAGAGTGCCAGAAAAAGGAATTTGACCTTAGTTGTCATGTTTTGTTTGGATTGTTATTCTTGTGATAGCCTTTTTTTTTCCCCTGGTGTTTTCCCTGTATTTTTGTATTTCTT
The DNA here is from genome assembly GCA_013397375.1 of Toxostoma redivivum. Lineage (NCBI taxonomy): Eukaryota > Metazoa > Chordata > Aves > Passeriformes > Mimidae > Toxostoma > Toxostoma redivivum. The sequence continues at coordinate 390,512 of VXBI01004326.1, read as the reverse complement.
CAGCTGCTGTGCAGGCAGTTTAAGATTTCCCCTTGCTGGCTTGTCAGTCATGCTTGAAACTGAGGATAATTCAGTCTGCTGTTAAATGCTTAGTCTCTCTTTGGAAGTTACCACCAAATGTGTCAAGTTGACAACAGCAGTGCTTGCCTTTTTTGTGCGGCTATGACTGAAATTTCAATCACAGGTTCACAAGGAAATCAGCAAATAACGAGTCCCCATTATTCCTGGTAAGGATCAGTGGCACAGGAGGCTGATGGTCGTGACTTCTGCTGACCAAGGCACAGATCTGGGGAGGTGTCAACACAGAGGGCAGATAGGAATTCAGTAGAATTAGCAATGTGGTTTTCTTGCATGCCCCAAAATAGGCATGGTGAGAAATCACTGGGGAGAGGTGAGATTCCACTGGTAAATCTTGAGGATAGTGCATTTATGGTGTATCTGATACAGGTGCATAAAATGGGAAAGAGAAAGAAAGAAAGGAATTTGGGAAAAGGAAAAAATTATGTTTTATGTTCATGTTGTTTTTCATCCAATATTAAGTAACTTTTGACCAATACCCCAAATTTAACTGATCTGTTATAATTCCCTGACAAATTTAAGAAATGTAGAGCACTTCCCAGCTACTAAGAATTATATCTCCTGCAAACTATAAAAAAAATATTATCTTCTGCAAATGATAAGAAATAATAGCTCTTGTAACTATCACTCTAGCTGACTTTTCTTCAGGTTCTTCCTTTGTGCAAGTTACATAATCAGTTCCACATCTGAGATATATCTGCTTAAACACATAGTGCCTTGTGGCAATGCATTATATGGGTCCACTTCATGGTATTATTTTTATCTGTTTAAAATGTGCCATGTGTTTCTGAGATTCCATTTGTTTAATTGACACAGTGTATGGCAAAAGAAAAGTTTTGTGAAGTGCCTAAATGGCTTAGCTTGCAACACTCAGTTCTCACTTTCTGCATTTTATCTTGGTAACATCATGGCTTATATATGCTAGGTTCAGTTATTGTTTGCCTTAAAATCTGAAAAACATGATGCTGTTTTTTATGAGTAATGGTAAACAGTTCCAAAATCTCCATGAGTTCTTGGTGCTTGGAGCATGTCTGAGATTGATGCTTCAGCTATGTTAATGAATTATTAGCAGTGTCTTTTGATTAATCATATACCTTTACTGATTCCAAGGAGTTCAATTTATTTTCTAGGTAGTTTACCTGCAAGTTTCTCAGTGAGGATTTACTCCAAGGGACAGGAGGCAGCTCGTCTAGAGCTTGTCTTCTCTTTTCTTCCTGTGGAACCACCAGCAGAATACACTTGTGAAATAAGATGGCACTAAGAAATTATAGCTCAGATCTGCCTTTAGTGACACCCTTCCTTTTTATACTGTGCTGATCCCTTGGAGCTGTGGACATTTGTTACTGTTATTTCTTTTCATGTTGGGGAAAATAAAAGTAGAAGTATGGAATGTATTTATTAAATTTTGCTTTAGCTAAATTCGTTTTCCCATCATGTCACTGCTTTTATGTCTGATATTACTCTCTGCTGGTTGGGACAAGGTACCCAGCTCAGGAGAATGAGTTAAAGATGGACATAAATAGTTATTTCTTTCATTTTTACTACCTTTCAGATGCTAATATGTATTGGAACCTTCATTAAGCTGTTAGTCTTGATTTAAAATACTGAATTTTCTTCAAGGCTGCAGCTAGTTCAGAGCCTGTCAGATTATACTGCATTTAAATATTCTTTGTAGTATCTGTTGTTTTCAACACATCTACTGAATCTTTCTGCTATCATATTGCTGATGATTTTTTTTTCTTTTGGAATTACTCAAATTCTTCCGGGTTTGACTAATCTGAATAAATTTGCCTTTTTACCTTTTCCCCAGTGGTTCATTACTGCACTTAGTACCACCTTTTACTAGTCCCTTGCAAAAGGCTCCTAATGCTCAGTGTTGAACATTATTTACATTGATTGCATTATATACTCTCAATCTCAGCTTTGTTTTATTCAAGAGGTTTCTGTAACAAAACCATGCATCCTTGACTTGCTTCCCAAATAGCTGCTTGTAAAGAGGTTATGATATATTTTATGGATTTCTTTGCATAAGCTGAAGTAAAGCTGAAGCACCAGTTAAACTGATGAATGCATCACCTATGTGTTCATTTCCATGACTAAAATTTGGAAAGTGGTTTGAGAACAGGTAAGACATATGTTAGGAAAAAGAAATGCATCTCCTCAGATGTTGGATATATTATCTGTAATATATAGAGGATACTTGCATGGCAGTGAGTACAAAATTATAGATCTCAAGCCAAATCAAGTATCTTTTTAATGTAAGCACATGACAACTATTTCAAAAATCATTAAGAAGGAAGGAAACATTGAAAATCATGCCCTATTTAAGAGAAAGATTTGGATGACTGCTAGAATTGCCTGTGAGCACACAAAGTTTAAGTTATATCCATTTTTGTCTTGTCTCTTCATAACAGAATAGACTTCCTCACTCCCTGACTTAGAGTTTTGGTGTATTTATGTCTCTCTCCACTCCGTTAAATGGTCCAGAATTGTTGTTTGAAGGCTTATGATTTCTTCTGCTAAGAATTTTTGTCTTTGAAATTCATCCAAAAAAAGAATTGAGGTAGAACTACCAGAGAACATCTTGTTCCCTTTGAAGTCAGCTGAAGGTTAGCCATTCATCCTCAGTGGAGTTAGGGTTTTCTCTGTAAGGCTTTTGTATCAAACATATACTGAAGTTCTGTTGAACTGAGAGTGAGTTGAACACCACCTGAATTTGCTGAACTGGGCTCTGGAAATTCACTATTTAATTATTTATATGATCCTGAGGAACAGAACTAGAGTTGTAGTTTCTTTCCATGTTATTGAATCTGCATAACAATAAATTATTAGTATTTCTCTGCATTCTCATATTGCCTCTGGTTGTAGTTCTTGATGTTTTACCATCTTTCTGCAGCAGATCTATTTTATTCAGATTTTTTCCTTATAGTGCAGAACTTATTCTATATTTCCGTTTTTCTTCAGTCTGAAACCTCCTGAAGAGTAAAAAGTAAATGTATAAGGTATAGAATGGTTCTTTGCAACTAATATTTTTTTATTAGATAGTATAAATATAAGAGGCAGTAGGCAGGTTACCAGCTGCTTCTGACTTGAATTTTACAGAGCTGTTGTTTTTTTTTCTGGTTAGCATTTTATGCTTCTTAAAATATGTTGACAGAATACATGTTTTAAATATATTGAGTCAGTCTGATCTGTCAGCATCTTTGTATAATGTGAGTACTACTTGAAGCCCATGTTTTAGAGGGGAAAAAATAATGTGTGTGTTTATCTAAGGGTTTATTTAGTGTTACTTAATATGATGCATGGTACAATAAGAACTGTAAGTGCTGCCAGACAAGTTTTCCAGCCTGGGAATTGAGGCATCTCTCTCTTGCATGGTAGCAAATCACTTTTTTGCTAGGCCATGGAGTTCAGCCCTCAGAGGCTGATGCTCCAAATGAAAACTACACTAACAGTTTAATAGTATCCTTTGTGAGCTCTAAGTGATTTCATGTAATGCCATCAGTGCATTTCACAGTTTTATTAAATCTAGTTGTTTCTGCAGTAAGTAAGGCTAAGAAAACAAGTGCCTTTAGAATATAATTAATTTCATAATCAGTTTTAATTATATTTCACTGTCTTAGAAAGCAAAGATTATATCTTACTAAATTGCATCTGAGTAATTAATATGCTATTTATTAAATAGTATTGTTGACTGCCTTGGAATTTTGAAAGAATTATATGTTTTGGAATGCAATAAAAAACTTAATTCTACGTATTATAGACCATGAAGCATGAAGAAGACAAACAGAACAATAATCTATTTTCTTCTTTTGGTAGAATAAGAGACTAGTTTTGTCTGTTTGGTTTAAGTTTTGATATTAGGATTTCTTCTTTCTCTGACTTCTCTCTTCAGTGGGAGTAACAGAATTGTTAAATATTGTCTTCCCATCATATTGGGGCATTACTTGACTTATACAAGGATTAGACTGGAATTTGTTCTGTGAGTTCAGAGAATTGAGGGGGAGGGGGGATGCTGGGTTATTTGTTCTGTTGGATTTTGGTTGTTTTTCCTTTCCTTTGGATTTTTTTTTTTTTAATTTATTTAGTGGTTTAAGATACTTCCTTAAAATTTTGATTGAGGGCTATTTAGAAAAGCCTCTGGAGTGAATTAATCAGAATATCATTCTGTGTCTATAAATAATTTTTAATGATATCTCATATGTCTGTGATTGTTGAGTGTTTTTCAGATTCCCTTCCCTTTAACCTGGTAACAGTTATGATTTACTCTCTGGAAAATTATTTACTTTAATGAAAATTTATCAAGAGATTAAAAATCACAAGTAAGCATAAACTGTTTTCAATAGCATAAAAGATAACCTGCAACTGATTGTGATTATGAAAGAATCTCTCTAGTTTTATTAATGATTGTTCTGTTGCTCACCATATAAGTGTGATAATCTATGGTTATGATGAACATAGAGAAGATGTACACTTACAATATGTTTTTATATATTCTTAATCTATGCCAAGGCAAGCTAAGAAAAGAGACAAAAGTGATAGGGGCAAGAAAAGCCTGTTAAAAAAACATTCCCTCTAACTCTCTGTCTCTTTTATCCCATCAATAGGTATTTTGGGAATGTAGGATCCCATAAGTGAGTAGAGTATAAGAAGAGACAGAAATTATTTTTAAAAAGGTTGATGAGAAGTTTTCCTACAGGATGACACACATCCCTTTGTCCTGATGTTGTCAGGTGCTTAATTATGAAGGGATTGTTTAAAGGTCCTATACAGAAGTCCATATATGGGATTTTTTTTCCCCAGGGGCTTAAAATTCCTTTGTTTTTAGCAACTCTCTTCAGTCTCATAAAAAATGGTGTAGAATAGATGGGGGATTAATATCCAAGGCTCATCTGAAACTTTATGGATAAATACAGGGTTTGAGGTGGGGTTTTTTTTCTCTTTTTGCTATTCAATATCTATTGTACTTTTAAAACAAATGTAAGGGACAAACAATCTAAATTCAAAAATATGTCTTCAAACTGATTTAGTATGTTTAGTAACAAAGAAAGCAGTTCAGAGGAAAATGCTGGGAGAAAGGTTGATGATTTTTTAATTTTCAAGTCCTGGTTATTTCAAGGTCTGTGAAACAAGCCAGTCAATGAATAGTAGCAAAAGAAATAATTTCCTCTCACTTGCTGGATCTATTTTCCTAAGTACAGAAACATCCAAAACATATTTTCTTGTTTTGAAGAGATTTATAATATGAAAACTGTTCAGGAAAAACAACTGGCATCTTGCTTAGTGGAGTAACTGTTCATTAAAGCTTTTCCCTCTTTCTCTCAACAGATTTTTAAGACAGACTGTGGGCTTATCACTATGATCAGGAGGTGTTTTAGAATGTTCTAATTTTCGTATCTGAAGGGAGTGTCATCATTTAGGAAACTGTGATTGCCAGGGAAAGAGCATGACTTTGTCCATAAGACATTCTGAGTTCAAATCAGAGCATGAGAATATTGAGGGGTTTTGTTCTTCCTTCCTGCAGAAATAAAGAGAATCAGCAGAGAGCTGCCTTTGTTTATTTTTTTTGGACCAGCTGTTGCACTTAATCTCTCTGTATGCCCAATTACGTCTGGAATTTAAAATTATTTCACTGGTTATTCGTTTGTTATAAATATGGATAGTGCAGCCAAGACAGAGATGCCCTTCAGCTTATCTGAAGACACCAAGTCAGCTCTCAGGCAGTAGATCAAGTTGTTGAGAAATTAATGGGAGGCAGAGAGAAATACTGCACTGCCGAGGTTCAACCCCAGCCAGCAACTCAGTACCATCAACTACTTGTTCACTTCTGTACAGTGAGAAGAAGGATTGGAAAAAAAGTTAAATCTCCTGGGCTGAGATAAAAACAGTTTCATTATTGGGGGAGGGGTGTGTGGGGGGGTGTTGGAATTATACTAAATATGCTACTAATATTGTTATTAATTGTAGCTATAAGGAGAGGGAGAGGGAGAGAGTAACAGAACCCAAGAGAGCCAAGTGATGCACAATACAATTTCTCACCACCTGCTGACTGATAGCCAATTCCCAAGCCTGTCTTTAGAGTACCAAATTCTGTACCAGCACACCAAAGCTTTCCTGGTTCCTCACTCAGAATAATGAGAGGATAAGGGGCTGTGCATATATGTCAGCTACCTGTGAATGCTGATCTCAAGTGGTTTGGATGTTGATGTTGTAGCTCTAAGTTTGGTTACAATTTGAGGATTTCTAGCCATTTGCAACAAAATTATTTCAGAGGTAGAGTTGCACGCAGGGGAGCAATCTCCAGTACTGTAGGATCAATTTGGTTAAGAACATTTTCCAACAAGCCAGACAGAATAGTGATAGTGGGACATAAGTTTGCATATATAAAGATCACTCAAAAAAAAATTATATCCACATCCACTTGCCAGTGATCTACGAAAGACAAAACCTCAGAGGCAGTACCTTTGTTCAGATGGTCAAACTAAAAAGGCAGAAGTGTTACTGGAAAAATCCTAAGCGTCTCTTACCGAGGTGTTAAGCTAATTGACAACCAGAAAAACTCAGGACAGCAGTACTTAAAATGCTATCTCAGCCTGATTTTCCCCACTGAATGTTCCAGGCATTCCAGAGTTAATCTGCGCTTTCATCACTTTACTAGAATGTATTAATAACTTTAACTGGCACTGTAGAATTTAGTAACTAGATTTTTAAAGAAACTTCCTCTAACCAGTAATCCAAAAATTAATCAATATGATTTATCTTGAACTTGCATTTCAAAATTATATCAATAATAGTTATTTTAAGAATTTAATTTTCATATCTGACATCTCTTTGTGTTCCAGCTTTATCTGAGGTTAAATTATTCTGCCTCTTTGATGGGTTCTTTATCAGTCCAAGTTAAAGCAGCTGAAGAAGAGTAACTAGTGAGAGCTTAAATTTATTTAGTAGTAAAAACTAAATATTCCAATAAATTTTGCAATTATTCCTTTTTCACATTGGTAGAAAGGATATAAAACTCATTAAAAAGGTGCAAACTTTTTCCAGCATTAACAGGAAGATACGTATAGTTCAAATTCTCTGTGATAGTTGGCTGAATATAGGAAATTCAGGTAACTTTTTTTATTATTATTATTATATGGAACTGTACTGTTAGAAAAAGAGAAAATACAATTATAGAGAGAGAACCACATGAACTATAGAAGTAAAACCATTTCCTGATGCTTTGTCAGACAGTAGTCCAGGATATTTTATTTTATATCTCAGTGAGATAACTTTAGATCACTACAGTCTGCAGATAGAAATGTGATTTAGTGATCTATTGAACACTGAATGATACAGAGTTGCTTTACTTTTATTGTCCTTAAAGAAATACCTGGGGAACAGAAAAGTGTTAGTTTATGCTCTGCACTTACTGCATGTGTTGTTATCTGAGCATCTCAAAGCATTATTCACTGACCTTCGCAATGTATCTCATCCTGTGAATAAGCATTGCAATTTAAAATACACAGATACTCATCAAATGTGAGTGATTCATACCAAATTATGTAGCAAACACTACAGTTGAAGAAAAATCTGATATTCACACTTGCAGAGCCTCTGCAAACACTGTATTCCTTGTGTTGTATGGGATTGGGTAGTGCTGAATGAAGCACTCTTGCCATAATTTCAATCATAGAATCACAGAACATTCTGAGAAGATAACTTAACTTCCCCCACCTTTTCTTCATATATACATTTGTATACTGCTATTAGCTTTTAAAGTTCTCAGCACGACAGCAATATCCTGAAACAGAGGCTGGTAACTTTCCTTTTTTGTGGATTTTTTTAAACCCTGGAAAACTTCTTCTGGCAGTATAAATGTTCACACATTGTTTGACTCACTTCCTCTGACATTATCACCTCAACTCAAAGCTTCCAGCTGACACATACTTATAAGAGCATCAAAACTTCTGTCCTGCAACAAAGCTCATATGACAACTGGAGTTTGGTGAGTCCAGTGTCACTGATGCCACTAGCTCCTAAAAATCAAATTTACAGGGATGGTTGGGGACCAGATTGCTTACTTTTAGACATAAAAAAAAAAAAAATAAAGCTGTTTAAAATCAAAATTTTCTAACCTTTAGGTGATTTCCTGTTGTGGTCAGGAGAAATAGTTTATTCTGACCTTGTTCTGGTATAACAGATGTGTATAGGCAAGGGAGGAGAAACTGAATTCCAGAAATGCTGTGTCCATGTTTTATAGAGGAAGTGTATTTGCCTGTCCTCTGGATGAAAATAAGATTAATCCCTCCTTCATAATTCTTCCTTGCATAAGAATCTTTTGGTTATACTCTCTGTGATAATTTTTATAGCATAGTATAACAGATTAAATCACGATTATTCCATTAAAATATTTTTTTAAAAATATTGCTATTATCTTTTAGTATTTTTAAAAGTATGCTGTAGTGTTTGTACTGTGTAGTCTTCCATTTACACTAAAATATAATTTTATGTTATTTTTTTACTGTTATTTTCTTACTGTTTGCACTCACTATAAATTAAACATACCTGGATAATACAGACTAAGGAGAAAGCATATTTATTTTGGTTTTGTGCAATAATTTTTTGTTCAATATATGTATTTCTTTAATCCTTATGATTCTGTGCAATTTAGCATATGCTGGGTTTGATGCTCAGTTTTGTTCTTCTTGTTTAGACCTTCTTTCCTCATTCTAACTTCATACTTTTGTAGTGAGAAAGCTAAGTAGAGTGAAGTTTATTAATATGCTGCAGAACACTCAATGTAGCTGAATGTTTATTGCATGTTAGCTGTACCAAAATTTAAAGTGCAAAGTACCACATATTATCTGATGGACGTATTAGTGTGCTTAAAGATAAGAAACACATTTCTGTAGACTGAAAGAATTATGTGCCGTACGATTTCTGTGCATCATAGAAGTGCCAGAAGATTCTTCATGATAAAAACTTCATTCTTTGCCCAGATCAATAAAATGCTATATTTTTTTTCATAAAGCTGAGAGTTTCTCTAAAACATGAATTCTGACTTTGAGTAAACCTTTGAATTGCTCTCCCATTGAATATCTTTTTAATATCTGTGCTTGTGTTTTATTTTTTTGGTTGTTTTTTGTTGTTGTTTTGGGGGTTTTTGGGGTTTTTTTTGTTTGTTTTATTTTGGTTTGGTTTTTTTTTTGTTTTTTGTTTTTTGTTTTTTTAATCTCACTGTGTATTTGCAAAATGTTATTATTAGAGTATTGCTATGTATTTATGGGAATCCAGGTGTACAGTAGTTAAAAATGTGCCTTTCATGTTATGAAGGAACTGCATGAGAAAAAAAATGTTTTATGTGATTCTGCAAAGGCCATTAACTACCATGCTGCACACTGTAAATTGAATTTGAATAATGCTATAAAGCATATCTTATAATTGTGCTCTGAAGAACTGGAAAAAAATACATTTAGCTCATGCAATTGTATTCTATTTCCAAGTTGTGTTGAATAAATATAATGCTGGTTTTGAGCTAAAATTAGTAAATGGGTCAATACAGTCTTTTCCAGATAAAAGATTTTATTTGTCTTATCTTTTAATGTGTATTGCTAGTATATTTAGGTGTAATTTCTATGTAATTATTCTTTAGTTTTAAAAAAGAACCACAAATTCTTTCATTGCAGTTATTTTAAATGTGAAGAGTAGCCTAACCACAAGCCATGTTTATGCCCACATAGAATAAAGCTGGGATAGAGATATTGTTCACCATTCTGCAGCTGAGTGTTTCCTACTGACAGCCCCCTGGGGACACATTCTAATGCTGCAGGCTAAGCAGTGCCATGATATGGAGAGTTCTTGTAGGTGGCAACAGGTGCAACTGAGGTGAAAATCCAGCCCATTTTTAAACTTTAAAAAAGAATTGATGGATGATTTTGTAGTGAGGCATTCAATAGCTTTCTCAGTTTTTGAATGAAAAATAAGTCCTTTTTTTGACAAAATGGTTGGGAAAAGCAAATAAGATGTCAAAGGATTAAAAATATAATAGAAATATGGCAGTTCTTGTGACATTAGTCTCTCAGGGAGGGTATTTTTCTCCTGTAATGGTTATCCTTGCCTGTATTCTGACTGACTTTTTCTCTTCTTTCTATCCTCTGCTGAAATTTAACTATATGCCTGTCAAAAAACATGTTAAGTCAGTGCCACTTGACAAAACTTGTTGCAGTAGGTATTTGTTTTCTCACTTCCTCTAGTGAACTGGGGTTTAGGGTGCTATCATTACTTACCAAGAGTACAGCCACATCATGAGAGGAAACGGGATTAGAAAGAGAGATCAGCACTTGGAAATTTCATTACATCCTCTGATTAATTACAACTTGATAAATTATGTCTTCTAGAATCTAGTATCCTAGTCTCTCCCTAAATAACTAGGCAAGAAATCTATTGAGTTGTGTGAAGACCATCACAGATGTGTAGACTTAACATAGGTGTGCATCAAAGTGCATTCATTCCACTTGAAGTAATTCACATTACTAAATGACCTTACTAAGTATTTTCAGAGCTTAAAAATTATTTAGGTATCATGTTGATGCTAAACAAACATCCACCTAATACAATAGGTAAGTAGCCCTGACAAATTTGCGTTCATAAACTATGTCATACTTAGCTGCTCATGTTTTAAATCCATAATTTGCTCAAGTTCAAAGCAAAAAGATCAGTGAATACATGACACCTACATTGCACATGAATGATGATATAACACAGATCTGCTTTAATGTCTTTTTCAGCAGCAGAGTTGCAGAAATCTTAAGTGTTCTTTCCTAATCCAAATTAGACCACGGATAAGATAGCCTCTGTCTTTACAAGTTGTATTTTATCCTGTAACTGATAGAGATCATCCTTCTAATTTATCACATTCAAATTAGAAATAAAATAATAAATTAAAAAAAAAAATCACAAAGTCCACCACAAACTTTAGTGTTATAAGGGTTTAAGTTGTTGAACACAATCTCCAAATGTTTCAAGACATGAAAATTAATAATTGAATTTATCATATCATGCACAGGTCAGGAACTATTTTATGATTTCTAAAAATAAACAAGTATTTCCACTGTAGTGTAAGAAAATAATCTTTTGTTAAAGCAAAACCAGAGAATTTCTTCTGATTTTCAATTCTGCATATTTTAGCCATAGTACTTTGAAAGAACTGCTTTTGCTTAATTTTGTATCAGATGGATTCCACTTATTACTTCTCAGGTGAAAATATAAAAAGCAACCCTACCTGGCAAATATACAGTACAAGTTCTGTAGTAAATTACCTTGACTGGTACATGAAAAATAGTGTGTCTTTGTTATATTTTGATTTAATGATTAAAGTTTGTTTCTTCCAAAGAGTGCTGTATTTGATTATTTGTACTTGTGCAGGGTTTGTGAACGTGAAGCAGCTCTGGAATCAGCCCTAAGAATGTTGCAGCAATTCTACCTGGATCTTGAAAAGTTCCTTGCTTGGCTTACAGAAGCTGAAACAACTGCAAATGTCCTGCAGGATGCTACACACAAAGAAAAGACACTAGAGGATGCCAAAATGGTTCGGGACCTCATGAAGCAGTGGCAGGTAAGCCAAGCACTTCAGTATAGAGGCATTTGACAAACATGAGAGTTTATCAGGCATATCTGATATTTATAGAATTATACAATTTCCATCAAGTTTATTCTTTGTAGCTTAACTGAATTAGTTTTTCTCCATTACTTTCAAATACATGAGAAATGGTAATTTGGTAGTCTATTGTCAACACACTCCGTCGCACTAATAAAAAGAGATAATGATGCAAATGTTCAGAGGAAATGCCTGGACAGTTCTCACACAGTTATTTTCCTCTGGGGGAAAAAAAAAATCTTAAAGAGAGATAATATTGTATTTAGTGTTCCAGAGAAAACTGAGGAGAAAGAAAATTAATTAGTTGAGATGGTGCTGTTGAACTATGTTGTTATACTTCCATTGCATTTACTTCACTACAGTTATTGAGAGGAATACAGATATGTCTGCTTGAGGCCTTACATATGAGATTGATTGGCTGTTTGGAAGACAGGACTCTTTATTCCAGTATTGATAGAATCATATAATAGTCTAGGTTGGAAATGACCTTTAAGATCATCAAGTCAACCATTAACCAAGAACTGCCAAGGCCATCACTAAACCGTGTCCTCAAGTGTCACATCTACACATCTTTTAGTAGCTCTAGGGATGCTGACTCAGCCACTGCCCTGGGCAGCCTCTTCCAAAGCTCAGTGACCTTTTCAGTGAAGAAATTTCTTGTATTCACTCTATGAATGCATGATTTTGATTTTGACAGGAAGTTCAAAACTGGAGATTTAAGGCACTGGATACTCTATGCCTTAGTTTATTTATTGATGAAAATTACACTGTGAAAAATGTAGTTATAAGTGATTAAAAATTTAAAAAGAGTAAATTTATATAATAGTTCAAGAATTCTTAGTTGTAAAATAAATTCATTTATTATGATGGGTAATATTTGCAGTAGTCATAACCCAGTGCTCTGTATCAAGTCGTTATTGTGAAAGCTTTTGATTCAAACAGGTGCAGTTTCATGATAGTAGTCCAAATATTGTGCATCTATTTGCTAAAAATGGGTAATGGAGCACAATTTTACCAATAGAACAATTTTATGATGCCAGCTGAATGATCAGGAGAGAGAGTATGGCTATTCATTTTGTTTCTCAGGTATTGCTGCATTGATTCTTCCAGGCTTCACACCCTGCTTGTGGGAGTTCTCTCTCACAATTCACTTTGATGTATAAAGATGAAAAGCAAGAACGTGACATAAATGTGTAGTTTGCACACAGTTTATACATATAAAGGATTCAGACAAATAGGAACTTTGCTAAGTCACAGAAGTCTCAGAAGTATATATTTATGTTCTTTGTGGAAAGGGTTTATTGCTCACTAATCCATACAATCAGCCACATAAACCATAAATAATGATAAGCCTATTTTTTAAACTCTGTATTGTGGGTTAGAAATATACTTACCCTACATAACACATCAGGCCATGACTATATTCCAAGAAACTCACTATGTAAATTGTACATGTATCAAGAGAGACATACTCAAATGCAATCCATATCCTCAATATGGTTTGTTATCATCCAGTGTGTGTAGTAAAACTGCAGACCTTTCTCCTCAATAGAAAAAATCCCAAATGCTTTCAGTCAGGATTATAATTTTCCAACTGTTTTTCCAATTGTTGGGTTTTTTCCCCATATGAACCAGACTGAATTCAGTTCCTAGGATGTAAAATAAAATGGTGCTTTCTAATTAAAGATCAATGTTTCATGAGTCTTTGGAGAGAAACTGTGACTCTCTGGGTTTATTAGAATGCATATAAGTTATGGTCAAATATAACAAATGGATTTAGATCTGCAGTCTGTGTCTTGCTCTTTATGCAGTTCCACAGAATTGGATAATGTGAAAATAGTCACTAGGACTCTTGAAATGTTACAATTCTGTTTTAATCTGATATTTTTAACCAGTAGATGTAAACCACTATTTTGATAAATAATTTTCTACACAAATAATGAAAAAACTAAGTTTCTGAGTTCAGTAGTAGCTTTGCATCCTTGTCACTACAGATGTTTATCCCACTTTTAGTGATCTATCGGTTTTCTGCTTTACACTCTCAAACTTTATCTTATTTCTTTAAACAATTAGGACAATAGTGGTGCTGTACAGAAACTTTTTATATAGCAGCAGTTGCTTGTCTAGGAAAATCACATGTTTTAGGCATTTGTTTTCCTTTTCATGTTCAGAAACCATTAACTGAATTGTCACTAATAAAGATTAATCTTTCCTTAGTAGTTAACAGTTCATTCAGTAGCAGAAAGAGAAAGGTGATACTTATATAACTGCACATTCTAATTACCCAGTGATGTAATTATATTAAAATGTTGCATTATAAACACCCTGTTTGTTTGTACAAGCATGTATTTGCATGCATCATTTGTCTGAACTGACAGCAGTGTAATAGTTGAGGTGATTCACACCGTTAGAGTACTTTCTCGAGAATTTTCAAGGATACAAACCCGTTACTCCAAGGAGTTGTGTAATTATGTGCTGCTGCATTTTTTTTTCTAGTTGAAATACATCATGTGTCCTCCTGAGGCCTGGTTTGTTAAGTAACCATATGAGGGAGATGAAAATTAATTTCACTTTCTGCTTTCATACATCTAGTGATACGAGCTCTCAGCTGTGTTAATTATAATTGTGGGTCTGTTTGCATGACACCAGGCCTGCTGGTGACAGATGGGGTACACCTGTCCCAAAGGGGGAAAGGGATCTTTGCACTGGAGTTATCAGGGTTTAGTGAAGAGTAAACTGCATTTGAAGGGAAAAAGATATAAAACCAGACTCACTTGAGATAAGCCTGGAGACAGCATATCTGGGGGACTCTGTGCTGGTGAGGTCCTTTGTTCTGACAGCTCAGTGGAGACAGGGGCTGGAGATCCATGTGGCTGCAAAGATACAAGAGTTATTGATGAGTTAGACACTGTGGAAGCACCTGAGAATGATCAAACAGGAATTAGGGGCTCTCCTTGCAGAAAGGTGGAGGGATCAATAGCCCAAAGTCCATCTGCACCAGTGCACACAGCAGGGACAACCAACAGGAGGAGCTGGAACCCAGTGGGCAGCTGGAAAACCATGGCACAGCTGCCATCACAGAGCTATGGATGACTTGCATGCCTGGAATGTGCACTGGATGGCTGTAAATTCCTTAGAAGAGATAGGCAAAGGAGAAGTGGTCTGACAGTCCTGTATGGAAGAGAGTGTTTTGACTGTCTAGAGCTTGATGCTAGTGACAACAGGATTGAGTGTTTATGGTTAAAAATTAGGGGAAGGCCAACAAGGCAGATATTCTGGTGGGAGTCTGTTAAAGACCTCCCACCAGGATGAAGAGAAAGATGAAATATTCTATAAGCAAATGGGTGAAGTCTCACAGTCACTAGTCCTTTTTCTCATGGGGAACTTCAATTTACCAAATGTCCTCAGCAGAGAAGAAGCAGTCTAGGAGGTTCATGGATTGTGCGGAAGAGAACTTCCACAGCATTCTCCTCCGGAAACCACCTGCTCATGGCTTGGATGGGCGTGCTCTTTGCTGGGTACAACCTGGCTGTGGGGCTGTGCCCAGGGTCACATCCAGCTGCCAGACACCAGGGATGCTCCCCAGGGCTCAGCTTTGGAGTCTCTCCTGTTTTATGAGCACTGACTGAGGGAGATGGGAGTGTTTGGCTTGGAGAAAAGACAGCTCAGGCTTTCAGCTGAAAGGAGGCTGTTGCAAGATGGGAGTTGGTCTTTTCTCCTAAGAGGAAATGGCCTCAAGTTGTGCCTGGGCATGTTTAGATTTGGTATTAGGAAAAATTTTCTCATAGTAAAAGCTGTCAAACATTGGAACAAGCACTGGCTTCCCAGGGAAGCAGTTGAGTCACAATCCCTGGATCCCATGTCATTAGGGACGTGGTTTAGTGGGGAAACTGGTGGTGTTAGATTAATGTTCGGACTTGATTATTTTCCAAGTTTTTTCCATCCTTAAGAATTCTATGATCGTATGAAGAACTTTTCTGGTCTATCTTCTTAGCAATATTTGTATGTGACACTTTATGCAGATTATGTGATATTAGATACAATATTGAAGCAAGTGTGGATTTATCCTGTGACTTTATGAATGCAATGAGTTAAGCCTGTAGATGAATATAATCACAGATTTTTTCACTGAAATCTGATGAAGAATACTGCATGTGACACCTAAGCAAACAGTAACTGGAGAATGCTTTTGTATTATATACACAGCTTATAAAATGTTTCTGAAATAATCTATGATGACTGACAAATTATTGGTAGTATAGACCTGACTAAAAGTATGCCAGAATATGATAAATGAAGCAAAGTTAATACTTTGGCGTGAAATATATAGCAGATTTATTTTTATTGCCACCTTCATGCTCACTTAGACTATAAACTAAGTAGTTTTCCATTAGAGGAAGGAGTTTTGCTGCTCATAATATGAAAAATATGCAATGCCTCAAGTTATACCTCAGAATATACAGTATGGGCCGTACCCTTATTTTCTCACAGTGATGTTTTTATCTAAAACAAGGGACATGAACAGCAGGCAAGGCACTCTTGTCTCTTCTATACCTATCAATACTTCAAAGGTGCTCATTTGTTTTTAAGGTGTCCAGGCAGCTGTTTTTCTGCAGTAGTAAAAAGCTGAGGTAGATACTTATTCCTGACACTTCTCAATTATTTATCAGGATAGGTTCTTTGAGAGATAAAACATTGTTTCCAAATTTACGTCAAATATAATTTATATATAATTGTCCAGCACAGTTGATTTTGTGAATGATCTATGGATTAGATGGTGAATCTCACTAAAATAGAAGAGAGATTGTATCTGTAATATTCTTCCTCATTTCAATTGAATTTACTAAGAAATATTAATTAATTTTCATGTACTTCCATTCTCTGTTCTGAAACACTTTGTCATTCTCCATTCTGAAACAAATTTTCAGTCACTTCTGCTTATAATTGTTCCCTGAAAACTCTAAAAATAAGCTATAATTTTTCCCTTACCTTTTTTTTTTTTTTAAGTTTAATTCTCTATCTTTGCCTTTTATACTAACTTCTTGCCAATTCTAAAATAACATCTGCTCTACAGTACCTGGAATAGAATGGCAGCTGTCAGTGCCATCTCATTCCACTGAATAATAGAGGAGAAATTCCAAAATCTTGAGTTTTAAAACAAGTGCTTTTACAGTCTAATCTCGGAAAGGGCTAGATAGCATCTCAGAGTGAATTTTTTCCTTAGAGCAGACTTTTTAAAGTAGTGGTTAATATTACTTTGAAAACACATGGTTAAGAATTTTTAAGTAATGTTATTAGCAGTCACAAGGAAGGGGATTAATGTTCCTTTGTTGTTAACAGCAAGGGTCAAATACTGAACACTTTCACAGGAGATTCAGGTGCTCATTCTCAGTGGAGATGACAATAATAACTGTTCTTGAGCTCAGTATCAAAGAGAAGTGGTCAGAAATCAGCAATAAACCAAATAGGTAGATGTCACTACTTTTTGTCGAGAATTTTCTTTCAGTTTGTTCAGTCTGGATAGTCTATATCATAAAAATAGAAATGTATTGGTGCTGCAGCTTGCCTATGAGTTGATACATTAATGTGTATTCTGCTTCCGCCCTCCCTGTTTCTGAACTTAGAAGAAAAAACCTAGCACTGATTTTCTTTTGTGAGGTAAAAGGTTTGTTTTATCAAGATATCTAGTATTCTCTTACTAGAATGAGATGTAAGTACTCTTAAAACTTCTTCTCATGAAAACAAACAGCTCTCAATTGTCAGAAATCTCACATAGAAAGTGTTTCCAAATAAGAACATCAATTTCTTCTTTTAATTTCTCGTTTGCATATGTTCTCATAATCATGGTAGAAGAAAAATCTCATTTTTCAAATCTGCTAAATAACTGAGTATATTCTCACTTGATTGATTTATGTACTTCCTCTGTAAAAGTTTATTGAGCACACCAGAGGGATGGTCCTAATTTTTCATCTGTAGATCAGCATTCAAACCCTACCAGCTTTAAACACAGGTTCTCAAACACAGATTAGATGGGAAAAGCTTTTGTAGCATGAAGTGTGAGGTTCTGTTGTGTTGAGTAAGATTATTAGAGGAAAGCATGGAAAAATCACAAGTAGAAATGTAATAGAAGGGATAAAATGGTTTCCCATTATTCTGAGCATGTTCCAATTCTTGCATTTTCTCCTGACCTTATAATTTCTATAGGATGCCTCATCACTCTTTGTGTAGGCTTTCCTCAAACAGGCTCTCCCACATCCAAAGAATGGGATGGATGGATTTTCTCACGATCTTTCTAAATATGTGTCCTATTTCACTGTAGCCATCAGTTTGAAGTGGCAGGAATTAGACTGAGTGGTTACCAGAACTTTGAAGACTTCTGCCACTCCATCTTCCCGTGACCATCAGTATTTACTAGTAATCTGCCATTTAGTTCTTTTAGTCACTTTGTATTGCTTGTAGCACATTTATTTGAAAAGTGAATAATTAGTAAAAACTAGGCAAAAACCCAGTGGTATCCTTTAATATATTCTGATGATGAGTTTAAAAGGGTATCAGTGCCTTATGCAATTATGCCTCCTACCACACTGTTCAATTGGCTAAAGAGCACATAATTTTTCATTTGTGAGACCAAATGTGTATTTTCCCAAGGCAGGTAAAAAGAAAAAAAAAAAAGATTGTATTGTGATTATTAACATGTTAATATAAAAGGGATAAATTGTACAGGGCATAACTGAGAAAAAGTATTAATTTTGGCTTAGGGCAGATATCTTCCTGAATATGTAAGGAGTCAGTGACCTACAAAGAATACAAATAAGGAATAAAATAAAAGTTACACTGGCTTTGTGAAAGGTTTTTAGACAGTACTGATAAAAATAGTTGTCTTCTAAGAAATGCCTCCAAATTTTCCTTTTTATGAGTACATAGCTGCCATGTCACAGGTTTCTGCATGTGAATTTACACATTTTCACAATTCTAGCTGTTCTGTACGTGCACTGTGCAGCAGTTGTTTACTGTAGCAACTCCCACTATCTCAACTGACAATGTTTGGCAAAAGTAACTTTTCTGTACCAAGTGTCCCATTTCATTTCCTGTCAAAAGTTTAGATTTTCTTTCTTTCAACTGCTGAAAAGAATTTGAATCGCTTCTGCCAGCACAAAGTTCACATGTTCATTTATCCTTGCATGACACATTTTTCATTTGAATAATTTATTTTCATTGGATTCCATTTCATTTTGTAGGTTTTCTCTCTTGAGTGGATGATTTCATTTTGTTGATGTTCACCCCATAAACTGCCATCTATCCCACATATGAATCAAAATACTATTTCTTTTTTTTCTTTTTGCTATAAGTACAGAAGTATTATGTCAGTCTGTTTTGCAATGGTGCAAGTGGGTTCATCACCTGTTATCACTGATAACATTAGCAGCTTTCTAGAAGGGAACATTTGTCCTTCATTGTGACAGTGCTATATTAAATGGTTAGGAAATTGTAAACTGATGTTCAGGATTTTCTATTTGGTTAAAATGCATGTTGTTTGAGAATTCAGAAAATCCAGCCTTAAGTTATAGTTACTTATCATAGTTTTACTGTGTTTTGTGTCAGTAAATATTGCTAGATTTCAGCTTAATTTCTCTGAAATTGTTATTAAATAATTGCATTTTCAGAGGTTGAATAATGTAATTAAAATATATTGTTACTTAGTATTCTTTCTAGAGCTTACAATTGCTATTTTTGTCAGTTCTGTTTTGTCATTTCTCTGATTTGTTTTGTCATTTCTCTGATTTTATGTATATTTTTTGGGGGAGGTCATCTGATGTTATGATGCCTACCAAGAACCCTAATGTAGCACTGTTGAGCTGTTTCTCATGAAATTGAGGGATATTATTTAGAGCCTATGACAACAGAAATCAGTTATAAACTCATAAATTCTATTATAGAGGTTCTTCTTTTGTATGTATTGCATTTACATACACATTCTATTATCCTTCGTATATATTCTGCTGTGGGTTTAGGCTTATACAGATAACCTGTTCACCTTGTGGCCTATGGGTTTTTTTTTTCAGATATGTGAATTTTCTTTAGGTGAAGTGATCAGGATGTAAACAGACACAAACGCTGCTGTTTGTATCCAGGTATCAGTTTAATGACATGAGTAACCAGATTATAGGAATGCAGTACTGTCCTCTTTCCAGTGTTTTGACTGCCTTAAAATTATTTAGAGGCCCCATAACCAGTTTGTTGTCTATCTGCCACCTGTTCTTACTGGAGTTCTTACTGCAGTTGATGTGGAGTAGATTTCTGGCAACTACTTTTAAGAGTTAATGGTGTATGACCTGTTTAAGTTCCTGCTAAGAGCTGGTGGAATCTAGAAAGTTATACAGCTGGTCAAATGCAGTTAACCCATTTTCTTCAGCTCCCTAGCAATGCAAGCACATTTTTGTTTGTACCTCTTCCCACCATGGACAAATGTCCAAGAGCTGATTCTCAATGTGTTTTGCTGCAGGAGGTTTTGCCACTGAGCTCAGCTCTGTTGCAATTCCTTGTCTTCCCAGTTCTGCACAGATGAGGATAAGAGAAAAGCACTTCCAAAGGGCACTTTAGTCCAGCTAAGCTAAGCTGGGGCTGTTTGCCTCCTGGAGAAACATTCCTCTCCTCTGACTTAGAGAGAGCCTAAGAGAAGTAGCTAAATAATTCACTGACTACACTAGCTGCCTGAACTTGGTGTAAAATGTGTGTGTGTTCTCTCTCTCATGTGTAAATGTGGTGAGGTTTGTTTTTTTTTCACTTCATTTGCTGGTCTTTTATAGGTTAAAGAGTTTATAGTTCCATGTAGACCCTATCAATCTGTATACTTCTAAACCATGCAATTGCCCATGAGGCAATAGAAGAGAAACTAGATGTAAACTTAGACTGCTGAGATCACTTTTCCCCAAAATTATGACCATGAATTTAATCACTGGTAAGTATGAAGATATGTGAAAATATGTCTAGAAAATTTCTTCTGCCAGATCACTCCAGGTTTTAAGTTGTGTCTTCTGCTTACCCTCTTGCCCACACAAATGTCTCAAGTGTTGAGGCAGGACATTTTTTGTTCTTTTTTTTCTCTGACTCTCTGAGAAATGTTTATGCCTGATGTTGTTCTGGCTTGTCTTGCCTCTGTTGTCACCAGGTGGGAAAGTGCTAACACTTTCTGACCTTTTTGGGTTTTTTCCATATAAAATGGGCTAAAGTGCCTTAAATAACAGTTTTTCATATGTACTCTTCTGTGTGCAATAAGTCTTCTGAATTGGAATAGAGGTGGAAGAGTTTGCAGAAATGGCAGGAGAGATCAGAAATTTAGCTGTTCATTTTTGCCTCAGTAAATAAGCAGCTTTCAACTGACCAGATTACACATCTACAACAGAACACAATATTTATGAACAATTATAGTAGAGAAAATAATACATTGCTTATCGCCTTGTTATTTAGGTTGGATTTAGTATAATGCACTAAGAGTCACTAGAATCATTGGTATGAGAGTGAAAATGTGTGGACTCAAATTAGAATTAATATCTTCATCTCTGTACTCTCTGTGTAGTTGAAAAGATAATGCAGAACCAAAAGAGGCCGTAGGCACCAAAAAGCGTGCATATTAATCAGTTCTGAAGATGAACATTTTTATTTTCTTATTTTGTGTAATTTTTTTCATGTTAAAAGTCTTCATAGTTTATGCAGCTTGATTAAAAAAAAGTGCCAGTCAAAACGAACTTATATCAGGTTACACTGATAATTTGTTGTGAAAGAAATGAATTAACCTTAAAAAAGAGACTGTGCAATTTTTTATTAATGCCAGAATATTAATTTCTGGTATCTGAATCAGATATTACAATTTTTAAGTGAACTTTGCCAGTGGAGGAAATGTGAGCACCAGCTAGTAACTAAGCAGATTAAAGATATAAATTATATTCTCCCCAGAAATACCATACATTTGCTACTTTATTAAACCTATCTAATTTTAATTTCTACCTCAGTCTGCTAGATTGGACACAATTTTAATGACTTTTTTTTTTTTTTTTTTTTGCAACTACTTCATAGTTCAACAAAAAAAGAATAGCGAGACACACTTTCTAGAGGACTAAGTACAAAACCCAGAAGACTGAGACTGAGTCACTTAATTTCATTGTCAAACTTCAAAGGTCTTTTGCTGGGAAAAGCTTACAGTTGTCCTGCTATTTTTTGTACTGGTTATATCAAAGTGTATTTCCCTGATCCATAAATGAAGTGGCGAATCCTTTCTTTCCAGAACCTGGAAACCTGCTGGAAGCTGTGAGATCAAAGCTATGAAATAAACCTCTTCTCACTTACGTTACACCTATTAGAGTCACAACAGTGCATTAGCCTGAACGGATCATCTCTTTTTCTTTTTAACTGTGATATTGTAATTCTATACCTCACGAGTAAGAATTGCAGCAGTGTTTAAATTCCAGCTTGTTGATTTGTTTTATTAAAAAAAAAAAAAAAGAAAATAAAATAATAAAAAAAAGTTGCCATTTTATTGTAACCTTTGATTTGTGAGACATGGAATACGTTGGAGGGTTAGCAGCGCCTGAAAAATACTGCCAAAAATTGTGATTTCTGCAAGGGGAGCTGTAAGTGACAGCTTGTTGTTTGCTATCCTGTGTTCCCTGTTAGTTACTGAGCACACAGTTACACACCCAGGCGTTGTGGGGCTCAGGCTGCCCCGGGTGGAGCCAGCATTGGTCTTTTGATGCAGTTTTGATGCAGCTCTGAGATCAGGGCAGGAAGCAGAAATGTCTCATGTTGTCCTTGGAGAGAACCTGCAGTTCCATTTCCACAGCCACAAATTCCTCACCCTAAACCTAATCCTGGGAGACTCAAGTCTTGTTCATAGCAAAAGGAATTTTACAGATTGTCAACACTTATTGTGACTGACTCAGGATAGAAACTCTTCACCCAGGTGTTTGGGTGAGATTGAGGAAAGGGAGAGGAAACTATGGGTATTTTTAAAATATTTAATTAATTTTATTTCTATTTTGAAGTTACTTTACTAATTTAATTTTTTTATGGTTTATTTCTAAGATCTTTACAACACGAGGCTGGAGGTTGACATTTCCACATCAAATGGGGGCAGATATTTAGAATACACACTAATATAAACCAGATTTGCTTAATTTCTTTTTCTCAATTTATATATTCTTATGTAGTTTCTGCTTTTTCGTTGTTATGTAATTTTCACTACATGTCTCAATACTTGGGAACAAGTAGAGACAAGCTGGACCTGACAGAAATAGAAAAAAATTATTTTATGAGTTTAGTTAAGAAACTTTGTAGAAATCTGTCTTTATTAGCATGCTGTTTTGCTGATGATTTCTCTGTTTTCATTATGGCTTATAGCACTGTAAATTAATTTAACATGAAAGGATGAAAATACTGCTTTTAAATTTTTCTCATTAAATTATGAAAAATATTACAATATATAATAGAAAAGAATGCCTCTGGTAGAAGCTTCTGTTTACTCAATCATTGCTGTAGCAAGAGTGAATTATTGCAGAGCTAACTCAGAGGCAATATTTTTGCAGCTACATTACATAAAAGAGATGATCTCAAAACTTCAAAAAAAAAGCACAGAAAAGAAAGCACAGTCTGAATCCTTTGGAACTTAAACATCTATTTATATTTCTGTGAGGGGCTTGGGCAAGACATTTGGCTGGAATTGAAGCCTCTCACATCTCAAGTGTTGTGGTAAGGAAGTGAAAAGTAAATTTCATTGATATCCTGCATGCACCATCTCTAGATGCTGAGTTTGAGGTCAGGATATTCCACATGCATGTGACTATAAGGTGTCTGGGAGGGCAGAAAATAATTCTGTAAGTTGCAGTAGGGATGCTGATATTATCATCTGCCTTACTAAAATATCTTCCTGGCAAGAACATCTTTTGTTTTGTTTTGTTTTGTTCTTGGCTTTGTATTTTGGTCTCCCTATGGACTGCATGAGATATTTTCTATACAGCTCTTTGTTGCCTAGGGTGCTAAAAACATTCCTTCTGCTTAGGTCTTTTTTTTCCAAGGTATCTTACACATCTCTTTTCCACCCCTTTGCAATAATCCAATTTAGCTTCAAGCCTGAAATGCTCCAAACTTATTCCTCTGCAGTCTTTCTGTTTCCTCCTTACATTAATTTAAAGAGATGTTATACCATTCAAAGTGTGCAGGAACCATGTTTTACCATACATTATAGGCAGGAACTGGGCCTGAAATTACTGATGTGTTTTCTGTCTTATCCACTGGAAATAAAATGATGGAAAATATTTTCAATCGTTGACAGACAGATATCTTAGAAATTAACTCGAATGCTCATAATTACTGTAGTGGTAATGAGTCCTTTGATACTTAATTTTATGGAAGGGATAATCTAAAACCCTTTTCTTTTTCCATAAAGTAGTGATGAACCACAGAAACACAATACAGAATACCTCCAGTGATACCATAATGCATTTGGAGTTTTTCCTCTCATTATCTGAGATTTCTGGTCATGATTCTGAAAGATGTCTTGTGAATGCTGATTTACAACTGAGAAGTAGAAGAGCCAAGAAATTGTTATGTTCCAGGGCATTTCTTGGTGATTTAGTAACCTTGCAATTTCTTAATTTTCTTCTGCAAGATGGGTAGAAATGTTACCATTTTTGTTGTTGTACATGAAACAGGTGTTATTTATGAAGCATTTGGGAATGTCACCTAGAAAACATGTATTAATCATATTGTTATGTTAGGTTATAATTCTCCATGCTATACACCAATGAAGTAAGAAACTTTTTTTGAAACTATTTAGAAATTTAGTGTGCCATAGATATATGTAAAAAACTTGATATAAGCACATGTTCAATACATATAATTTTCTGTGTAGCTCTAGAATACAGTCTTTGCATTTGGCTGTCAGTCTCCAGAATGTATTCTAGGTTGCACTTCTAGGATAGTATTTATAATACAGTGATGATACTAAGCAAGCTGATATCAAGAATAGAACTATTAGAAGATAAAATATAATTTCTTCTGGAATGTTGGTGGTGGTATTTACAGTTATGAATATAAAACGTTTGCAAATTTTTCAAAATGTTGGGTTCAGTTGTGCCTTCTCCAGGCCTTCAGGAGTTACTTCTCTGCAGCAGGCAATGCTGAGAAAATAAACTGTGCCACAGATGCTACTGGGAAATCTTGAATACTTTCCGGAATCTGCAGTCACAGCATTCCCATGCCACTTGGTTCTCACTGTTTATAGAAGGTGATAGTGTACAGTTGGTTTGGTTTATTCCCAGTCCTTTTAGGTTTGGGTGTTTTAGTAAGTGAGGGAAGTAGAAGAGAGAAATTTGTATTTTCCCAAAAGATTGCTCTTCTCACTGACTTACATCTGGACAACCAAACAAAAAATCTGTTTACATTTGGCTATCTTCATGATAATATTTTCTGAAAACAAATATGTGAAATTGTGTTATACTTAGGAAATCTTACTTTAGGAGCTGCACATCCACTTGGGTGGAAATGAACCAATGTTATATGGCTTCTGTAACAAACTAAGTGATGATGCTCTTGTTAGGGATAATAAACGGTGTTAATAAACAGTTTCAGCATGTTCCACGGAGCAAACTTATTTGCTAAAGTTATTTTGTAATTTAAATAAATTATTTTGAGTCTATCATAATTGTCTCATGGAATATTAATGAATGGAAAGAGAATAAATTTAAACAATTCCCTATTCATCTCCCTTTTCAGGCACAGAGAAATACTGTTCTATTTTAAGTTATTTTGTGCTACACTTCTGACACCTATTTTGAGTTAAAACAACTGTAAAAGTCCTATTCTTTCTTCTTATTTTTTGGTCTTTGTTCCTTTAATTTTCCCCTAGCACTTGCACCGCTGAAAGAAAAAATTGTAGAAACAAATGTTCAGATCTTGTTTAATATTTTGCTGATGTCGGTATACATATTGTCAGAGTAAATTAATCCTGCAAATGCAAAATAATGCATACACAGGGATATGTATGGTTGTTATAAATTGGTGACGTGAGTAGCTGATATTATTCTTTATTTTCAGGATAGTTGTTTAGCTGCTGTTAGGACTTTTCCATCCGGGGGTGGGTAGAGAGAATATGATATTTATGTTTGCAGAGCAAACAGATGCAGCAGTGTTGGAGAAAGAAAGTTAAAAATCTATGTAGGTAAAGACATAAAAGTGTCCTTTCAAATATATATTTTTTTTAAGGTTGGTCTATTTGAAGCTCCAGCCTCTGAGCTCATAATGCACCCAGGCCAGATTCAATTTGGGTTTGCTGGGTACAACCACAGATACAGTTGTTCATTAATGGGGTTGGCTTTACCCTCAACTGGACTTTGGAAAATTCTGTTGATATGAAATGCTTAGCACTTAATGCACTGTAAAGAAGCCATATTTTTGTTTTGTTTTATATGTGTTTCAGTATTTTTGAAGAAAACTTGGTTTCCCTGGCTTAAGTTAAAACCATTGCTTGTAGTAAATTAATTTGGCAGTTCTGAAATTGTATTTTTTAAATTCCTTTTACATTATATTCCCAAATCATCATACTGATTAATTGTATTACCATTTTAAAGAATATATGTGGGCTGCCAGGTGTGGAGGGGAAAAAGAACAAATTGATGTTCCATAACCTCTAAACCAGTCTTCTGACATTATTGAGATGAAGTGGAGATTTCCACGGAACTGGTGCCCAGACTTGAACCAGATGTCAGCAGTTATTTTAATGTTAATGGGCTGGCAAAGTTGACAGAACCAAGGAAATCAGAAGTTACAAACTCCTCTTGCTATCCAGAAAGTATTTAATTGTTTCATATTACAGTGATGTTGTTTCCTGAATCTGTGAATTACAGAGGCAGTGATAGTCCTAATTGTTTGAATCATTACTGGTTTCGTAGTCAAACAAGTCTTTACCACGATTGACTGTTTTCCTATGAATGTATGGATGCAGTTAGATTAAGGGCTGTTCTGGGCCGTTCTAGCTAAAGGTGAAGAGAGATAATTATGATGTATTTGTCATTAATATGGCAGGGAAATTGTTATTAAAAGAGGGTAAAGAGACAGCAAAGTAACGATATCATAACTTCTTTTTTAAGCAGTGAGGAAATCTTTTATAATGAAGATCATATTTGCATGGGATGGCTGTGGGAGGTCTGTGTGAGCTATTCAACATGATTCCTGAGGCTTTTTTGCTAGATTCTCCTAGTTATCTCAGGATTAATTTTTTTGAAAAGTACAATGAACATGTTAGCATCTTATGGTTTAAGCTAATCACATAAAATATCAGACAATTAACTGCTAGAACATGTATTAAAATTAAACAACAGAGAATTATCTTAACTTTAGAAAATTTATTCTGGAGGCATGTAAAGCTCATTGGCTTTAATACTAGGGTTAGATGAGCATAAAGATTCAGATTTTGGCTTGTCCAGACTAAATCAGGTTGCATTCAGTCTACAAATGTATCACTTAGAGTTATTTTCAGAGCTTGTTGTCTTCCTTTGATAGGAAAAAATATTTTCAAAATTAAAGATTTTTCAGAGCAATAAATGAGTTTCAAAGTAATTTTAATAGGAACATGTTGAACAATTTTCATTATGATCATTTGATTTTAGGAGATATATTAGTTTTTCATGTGCATGCTATAGTGAAATATCATTTTATGGCACATATACAGTATATTAATATTCTGTTTTATGATTTTGTGATTAAATCCAAATAAAAAATGGCATAGTTGTGAGTCATAACTCTCACCCTCAATCAGGATGATAGTGTATTTCCAAGATGTCAATAATTTAGTGTTCATATACTCCCAAGTCTTACTCACAGAGCAGGAGTCTTCTTGAAAGTCCCTGAATGTGCTTAAATGAAAGGAAGAAGTCACAACAGACCAAGAGTGGTGTTTAATATCTTATTATTTATGTGTTCTTCCAAAGGCTACAGAGAATTAGGGAGGAGTAAAGAAGATGAATGAAGATGGAATAAATAAAAGTTAACTCAGGCCAGATAAAAGTTGGTGAAAGGAGGAGGGTGGTTAGGGATGCAAATAAATAACTAAATAAATTCTCCCCATTTGTCCCTAGCACTTAATCTTTATGTAATAACTGGAAAATCAGTTTCTTTTATGTTGACCCTATCTTTAAAAAAAGGACATGAAAGCCAGCACATATCAGTTGTGCTTTTCTGAACTTAAAATTTCTTTATATGTCTACTATAGAAAAAACACGTGAATTTTTGTGTAAAGTCATTAACCTTTGACATAGCAATAATAAACCAGTTACGATTTTAGTCCCATTTCAATAAAAATCACTTTTGCATACCAAAATACTGCACATAAGTAGAACTAAGATGAACATGAACCTGTGATTTTTTTGTTGTATGATATCTCTATAGTTACCAGTGTCTGGGTTATCTTCAAGAGGGCCACAATTATTCTTGAATCATAAAAACATCACTAAAACCAATCCTTGGTCTAGAATATAAATATCAGTTTTTAAGTGCACTGTAGTACAGTAAATACAGTAAATAACTAAACAATTCAGAATGTTGTATTTGAAAGTATAAAGAAACTCTGTCTACATTTTTCTGGAGAAGAGTTTTCCAGTACATTTCTTGAAGCTGGTAGATGCAAGCAATATCCCTCTATGCTCCTTTTGCTAACTTCTGAATTCCAAGGCAGAGATTGCACTAAGCAGGGTTTTTCAAAGTGTATTTTAGTAATCCTTTATGTGTTTACAGTCGTGTGTCTACACCTATCATGCTGCATTCTGAAACTTCTGCTGTATAAACCTTTGGGGAAATGTGACTGTTAAGAGTAATTTTATAAGACCTAAGAGAAAATAAAAAAAACCAAAACCATAGAATTTAACAGTGAGAAGCAGTATTTTTTCACCTTGAATGGAATGTACAGAAGTTTCTTGAAGACTATAATTCTGCTCCAAGCTGTTGGAACATGTGTTTTGGCCTCTGTGGTCTGTCACTTATTTATGGGGGTTTTCTTAACTTTTCTTCCTTCACAAGAGCCTGCTTTCACAGTGTCAGATTTGAAACTTGTCCTATAAAATTGGAATTATAAATCATAGTTTTTTCATATGTCTGATTACTTCTTTGAATTGCTTGCTTGCTTGCTTGCTCTACTTTTGCAGGAAAGGAAAGAAAATTTTGAGGCATTTTTATTTCCTTTCTGAAAGGGACACTGCATGTCTTCAGCACGTGAAAGAACAATGGAAAGTGGTTTGGGTATTCAGAAGTGTTGAGTTCCCTTCCTGAACACACCATGTTCAGCACTAGGGCTTTGTGTGTGATATCATCCCTTGCTGGTGGCACTGGGATTACAGAATACACCCACAGTAGAAGCATCTGGTATTTTGTAATGATATTATAATGAGTACCATTGAAACAAGAAAGATTTGACATTTTCTCCAAAGAATCTCTGTCACAGAGGCTATTGGAAACCTGTAACTCTCCAAGAGACAGATATTAATTAAGGCTGTGTCACAGTGAGATTCCTATTGAACTGTTTATTGTACAGACATTAGAATGAAGCAAAGTCTTGGGTTAATGTTATTGCAGTCAATTATCAACAAATTAATAATGATTAATCTACTTTTAAAATACGTTTATGATGAGATATTTCCTCTGGTTTATTAAATTGTAATGTCATCAGAGGAAAGATTTTAACATGCACATTCTTTGCTGTTATGAGTTAAGATGCACACTTTTCTATCAAAATAACTTCAGTGGAGTAGTGTTTCCATTTTGATAGGACAAATTTATTAGCTTCATTTATATTTATTCCCCTAAGAGTTGACAGAATGTCTAGAAGCTGTCAAGGCAGTATCAACTGATTTTTAGAAGTAAAAATGGAACTTGATTTTGACACTCAGAGTCTTACAATATGGAACCAGATATTAAGAAGCATCTACTTAGAGAATTGACTAAAAGTTATAGAAGCAGAACTAAACCTTTCATATGCTGTTTCTGAAGTGTAATTGAGCATATAAATATGAAGGTGGATATAAATTCAGACTCTTTCAATGAAGTGAGCTTTCTCATGAAAGTACTAGATTTGAGAATTGCCATAGCAACAGTGCTGTTTCAGAAAGAGACTAACACTATATATTTTCACTGTTATATTTCCATTTCAATACATTTTCCTTAAAATTACTCATTTTCTGGACTTTGTAATGTTAAGGGAGTGTCATACATGTGTGCTGGCCCCAGGGTATCTGAAGAAAAATATTTAGTTAAAAGGAATTTATGTGCAAAGCCATAAAATGGCAACTCCAGCATTTCAGAGGCAGCATGTGTCTGAATAAAAAGCAGTGATACTATAGCAGTGAGAAAGCAGTGTAAGATTTTTAGTATAAGTAGTACCTTATTTATCTGATTTAAAATTATTTAATATCGTTTTCTGATTTGTTGGAGTCAAAGGGAAACCACTTTTGGCAATTAGTAATAATTTTGAGTTTAAAGAGGAAGAAAAAAAGATTTTTAAATTTAATAGTCTAATTGATTTAACACTTAAAACACTAACCCTTGGCATATTTGAGGATGTTCTCTATATAAGGATGAGCTCATTTGGTTTTTGTGCTTTATATGATTAAAAATAAATTAATTTTATTTTAATATTTGGAAAATGTGCACTATACTTTTGTTCTCAAGAAATATATTTCAAATATATTCTCTCCAATGTTGTGCTCAGTGATGTATTTCTTTTCCTTTCTTTTCAATTAGCAAGGCTTCTATTGCAAGGCTTTTATATCCACTCTATAATTTAGGTAGCTAAATTATCTGAAGAGATAGCAAAGAATATATAATTACCTAGAGCATCCTAATTGGTCTAGTTACGTTTTTAAGTTTAAAAGGGGCAGCAAAGATGATCTCTTTTGATGGCCCATAGAGTAGTTCAAGTGGCTCACAATATGACACACACACACAAAAAAAAAAGATATGTCTGATTATTTTTTAAAATATATTCTATATTTAAAATCCTCTTATGTGGAACTGGTATCTCCTCCATTAAGTATGTGTTTAATTTTTTACTTTTTTCACAGGCTTTACTTTGTTGGGTTTATTCCATCCCTTCTGTAGTTCTGGATATGGAAAAAGTCTTGTCCATTTGCTACTGCTGTGGTGCGCCTGGTGCTAGAAAAAGTTATTTGCTGCTACAAAAAAATCCAATTTCCATTAGACATAAATAATGTCTGAACTGAAGTTAAAGAGTTTCAGAATTATAAAATAACAGTTTCAGTGTTCTTTTAGTGGCACCACCAATACTGAAGTAGCAAGAACAGGATAATCTGAAAAAACATCATTAAATTCTTTTGAGCTGAAGTTTTGCATTATTTTTTATAAAGTACAAAGGGAAATTTCACAATGGGAAACATTTTTATGTTTATCCTAAACAGCAACCAGATCCTCCCTTTTTCCACTGAGAATTCTTGTTTCTCAGCCACAAAAAAAGTTTCCTGCTTTTGAAATCTGTTTTCTACACTGGACCTCAGCTGTCTGTTAGTGCAGGATATCCATTCAGCATTAGATGTTCTTTTTGCTAAAGGCCATGACCTTCAGATTCCTGGATTTCTGACTTTGTATTCAACATAAACCTGACATGCAGCATGTGTTGACTTCCTTGTCCTGAGGACAAGTTAGCTTGAGTTAGGTTTGCAGTTAAAAGACAGGTGCATTTAGAGGGGTGAAAAGTAATTTCTATGTAAAAGTAAAATATATTCTTTTATTATTAAATTATTAAAATTTCTATTATAAAAGAAAAATCTATATAAATTGACAGCTGATACAATTATATTGAGGTAACTTGAGAGGCAAATTGGGAAACGTTTGTGTATTTGGTAGTGTATTCATATTTTCAGTACAACTCATGACCTCTAAGTAAAAGAGGCATACACAATGCCTTATCGAACCAGAAACTGCTTAGGTGTAACACCAGACTGAGCGAAATTCAATTCTGAATATTAAAAATTGTCCTTTTTTCTTTTAAAAGATCATTCACTGACTACGTGAATGTACATGCTTGTGCACATGCTTACACTAAGAATGTAATAAAAGCAAATGAAAAGAAATTAAGGAGGCTTGAAAAATAATTTTAAATGCTAAAGCATGTTCATTCCTGCTGTGTCACATGAGACAGTGAAAGAAAGACTATTTTGTTATTTGTTTGCAATACTGGTTTCATTATCCCCCTCTTCCTCTGCATAACACAGCACTATTGCAGCTGTTGTAGAGTTGTAGATATGTCTAATTAATAATAAAAGAGAACACCAGCCTAAGAGCAGACTTTCTGTGCCACCAGTCTGAGGATCCTGGCCATGTTTGTGCTCTGGGCAGTTTTCACAGCTGGTGCCAGGTGTCAGGACACTGATATTCCCCCCTGGCTGTGCTGGCATTCAGAGAGGCTGACCCTTCATGTTCCACTCTATGTCCATGGACCAGACCTCTTACACCTGTCTGCTCTGGCCAGCTGCTGCTCTGGTGTGAGAAAAGGCTGCTGTCAAGTTGTGTTTGCTCAGCTGACCCAAGGCTACCTGGGTCACTCCTACTTTTTGAGCAGCTCTAAAGGTTTTGTTTGGTTCTATCTGGAAGAGATGCACCATATGCTTTGCCATCTGTTGTTTGCATGCCTTCTTTTAAGGAAATATGTAGACCATTTTGAATAAAGGCACTTCAATTAAAAGTAGCATTATACTCATGTTGTCCAAGAACACCTTGATAGGAAAAGCTGAGCCAAGTCTTGGTCCTCTTAAAATTATTGTGATTACAACAGTCTTGGTGGACAGAAAAAAAGCAAAGAGTAGCAGATGGATTAGAAACCAGACTTTCATTTCAGTGACTATCAGTTTTACTGTCTTTGTCTAGAGTCAAAGCAGATATTAGACCTCTAAAAACAGCTCTAAAACATCTAAAATATACCTTAAGGTATCTTTTTCACTTTTAATCAGGAAGGACACATAATGAACTATAAAATGTAATTTCTTGGCATCAGCTTGAAGCTGAATTTTGTCATATAAAGATGTTAACTTTGGAAGAGCATTTTAGAGACTGTCTATTTAACTATGATCTTGGAAGTTTCTGAAGTTTGAACAGATTATAAGGAATCTTATACTACGATTGAAAAAAATAAGTTTTATTATCTTCTCTGCTTTCTTATATCTCAGAATACACTGGTGAGGAAATGGGTGCAAGAGGAGAAGAAAACAACCCATTCCCATCCTATCCCAAGCCTGAAAGGATTTCCCTTTTATGTGGTTGGGCCTCAAGATTTGGCCAAACCCCAGAATTTCCAATTCACAAAGAAAATTTCTAATTTGATATTAGGCCAAATCAAACCAGAATGAAAATTGCTCTAAATTCCCCTGAAATTTGACGTGCTTTGGAGTTTATTGATTTCTCTTCACGATTCCAAAACCTTTATTAATCATTGGGAACTTCACCAGGACAAGAAATTACAAATTCCAGAACTCTGAATTCCAGAAGAAACTCACCAACCTTCAGTGGTCTCATTTTTCACCCTTACACTGAGGTGACCTGGAAGGAGCAGATGCTGAGAAAGGGATGCCCTGGTGAAGCTGGAATCCTCCCCAGAAGGAGGATTTGTTTGGGTGCAGTTTGCCAGCAGCCAAGGCAGGGCTTCATCAAAATCCCATTTTGAAACTGGCAAACCTTTGTTGAGCCTGAAGCCTCTCTAGAAAGGCATTTCTGGCAGTGTGAGTGGTGAATGTCTATGAGAACCCCAGGCTACAGGAGATTTTGTGTGCAGAAGACATACTGCTGGATTTGCCAAGCAGGCTGCTTGGTCTTCCCTTTCATTTAAATATGACAACTAAAACAGGCTCCACTAATCGAGTTTCTTAATCAGATAATTGTATATATTTTGGCATCTTGATTCAGTAAGAATGATGGAATGCTGGCAGACTGATGTAAAATAAAACAGATTTGAGCATTACATTGGTGCCACACTCATAGACTCAAGGCTGGACAGGATGAACTAGAACTGGGACTTCAGAGGCTCTGGAGAAACTTTTTA
The DNA here is from genome assembly GCA_013397375.1 of Toxostoma redivivum. NCBI lineage: Eukaryota > Metazoa > Chordata > Aves > Passeriformes > Mimidae > Toxostoma > Toxostoma redivivum. The sequence goes on along the minus strand of VXBI01004326.1, from coordinate 356,709 downwards.
AGAAATGTCCCTTTTGCCATCCATTTACAGACAGGTGGACGCTCAGTTCTGGAGTTAATATCACAACGGGTGTTAGATTTTAAAAGGCTGGGGGTACATGCCACCTTGTAACCTGACCTTTTCGAGATTTCATCATGTAAAGCCAGTGATTCCGTATTGCAGCATATTCCTTCTGTTCATTGTGGGTTGGGTTATTTTCTCAATCTTTGTTACAAGTGGTAGCTAAGCTACATTTCTGCTCTTTGTTGCCCTTCTGATTTTTGTTATTTCTTATGCAATGGCTACACTACAATACTCTTCTACACGGAATAAGGATATCATTATTAATTATTATTATTTGCTTGATTTTAGTAACAAACCCTTTTTTTTATTATAGATTAAAAATGCTTTTTTGCATACTCTTTTCCTGGTTTTATGTGTTGAAAAAGGCTTAACAAATTTATCCTTAATTTTTTAAACTTGAAATAATGGGGAAAAAAACCAACATTGTAGAGTTTGCATAGCTGCTGACTTAATTCTACTAATTTCTTCTGTAGCTAAATTTGTAAGAAACACTTTTAAATGCAGTAAGTTGAAGTATGAAATATACGGGGTTTAGATTTATTTTTTATATGTACATTAAACATTTGAGTTGTTTGTTTCAAAGCTTTTTCATTACATGCTGCATCATCAGAAGAAAGCTCTTAAAATGTAAACTCTTGTGATCTGAAGTTGCTTTGCTTCCCTAAATATGCCAGCATGTGCAAGATATGCTTTGAAATTAATAATATTGAAAAACAACTCAGCAGTTGTATTTGCCGTATTTAATTCCTGCTGAGATGATTATGCTTCTATTAGCTGTGCAATTATATTGCACAGCTCACTTGAAGTATCTCAAGCTGTAGCTTTTTTGATTCTGACTATTTTAGCACTTCACAGAAAACTTCAAAGGTTGAAGCACAGTGAATAGATCCTACCAAACAATTTATGTTTCTGACTTTGAATTATATTGGCTAACTTCTATCTTACTTATTTTTAATAAGCATCATGTTTAAATGTGATGTTTTTGCATGTGAAGAAATGTTTAGACAAATATAACACTATAGAGGTTAGATACATGGAAATAGCCATGTGGCAATTTAAGGTTTCTATGAATTTCTATATGAAGCTCTACTTTGAACAAATATTCCAAGTTTGCAATTTTTGTCTAGGCATGGTACTATTACAAATAATTGCAGGTAGAAGTGAAAGCCAAAAAAAGTTTATGTTTGAAGAATGAATGAACAGAATTGGAGGTTGGAAGACCTCTTTGGGGGGGTCTCATTTAAAGCAGGGATAATTTGTGGAAATTCAGCTTTGAAATGTTGGTGCACCTTGTGACTGTACAACTAGATTCCATTGATTAAATGTCAAAGTACCAAACTCGAATATTGGTTTGGGATTTGTGTTAATTTTAATTTAGGTGAGTACTCCACATGGAGGTATAGTGGTCTGGAGGATGGTAGCCAATCTAATCTTAGTGTTATATAGTAAATTCTGTTTGTGACATATACACATTGCAATCTTGAAATGATATTAAATTTCTGAGGGGTTTTTGGTGGTGTTTGTTGGATTGGTCTTTTTTCCACCAGTTTCTGTCTTTTTGTTCATTCTATTCAGTACTGGACAAAAATGTGAGTCCAAGCAAGAGAAATAAGTATTTAAATCTCTGAGAGACATAATTTGTACAAATTCTTTAGCAAATATATAAAAAATAGCACTGATATGAAACAAGAAGTAGTCAGAATAACTTTTAAAAAGACAGTGTAAAATGTTTTACTTCTCCATGACACAAACACCTAAATTTGCAGTTTCTGAACTTTCTACAATGAGAAAAAAAAATTGATGAAGGCATTTGTTTACTCCATAATATGTATTGATGTGATCTTAGATTTAATTCCCAAACAGAATTACCTTATAAATAAACTATCTGAAGGTATATTTTTAATGCATTGTCAAAGAAGTCTGCTCCCATTGGATCTAACCATCTGAAGCTTATGCCCATTTTATTTTGTGAATTGTATGTACTTTTGAAAACACATGTTGTCTTTCAGCTTGCATTTTGAATGCATCTATAAATTGCGAGTGATAAATTATCAGAAGTTATGAGAAGTGGCTCTAAGCAAATAGAGCAATAAGTCTATTATACATAACAGAGGATTTCTAGTTCACAGTTCACAAGCATTTTCAGAAATTCTGAGACCTTTCATACATAAAAGAGTAGGCACAGTATCTTATGCAGAGTAAATCCAACATTTCTTTGCTGCATCAGATTTAATGAGCATATACTTTGAGACTACACAGCATATGAGCACAGGTTATTCGGGATTTTTGTCTGTGCTGCCCTTGATGAAAGCACTTAGGCAAGCAAACTGCACCGCACAGTATATACAGGATGTCACTGCATGTTTAATCTAAACAGAAGTGATTTATCCCTGCAAATTGTGGAGAAGAAAAAGAGAATTATCACATTTACAGGCACAGATTTTACAGTGGAAGTGGAGAATATATTGAAGAAAAAAGCTGGACTATACCAACATATCGACTCCCTTTGAACAATATTTCCTTGAGACCAGCAAGTTTTTGAAAGCTTCAGACTGGAAATTTTCAGTTGAATCTTTGGGAATAAAAAAGATCAGAGACTTATTTAAAAAAAAATACCTCAAATAAAAAGGTGGCTAAAATACAATCAAGAGCAAAATGTGCAGAAATTTCTGCTGGGAATGACAGCTTTGGTGAGAACTTGAAGTCAACTGCAGAGGTTTTATTTTTTTTGCAGACCCAGAAAAATGCACTCATTAATTCATTCTCCCCTGTTGGCTGGGATTAGGGGACCTTTTGGTGATTTGGGTAATTTTAAATAGAATTGAGTGTTTGAATGTGCCAGGAAAACTTGAGGTTTCTTGGCTTTACAGCCACTTTAAGGACATAAAGGGACTGCTACCACTGGAAGGGTTCTTGGGAGCACTATGGGGTTGAGAAGCTCTGCTGAACCAGCCTCAGAGATATGTGGCTATAGCTAAAGTCCTGCTGTGGGCTTTAAAACAGCTCAAATATCAGAGAGGGAGTTTCCATTTGAGAACACCTGAGAGAGGCTGGACTTCAGAATGATATCTGTCTGTAAGCATATAAAGGTTATCCTTTTAAAGATGTGTGAAAATCAAGGGATGAACCTCTTGATGAACCTCAAACTCAACTCTTGTGAAGCTAAAACTGCAGCAGGTTATGGCTTTGTGTTCATTGCATCCAAGTGCAGGAGGATTTTGCTGCTCTATGGCTAAAAGAATAAAAATTTGGATTGTGATATTCATATAGATGATTTATATATGATGGGGGGTTGTTGATAAGGAAATTTGGGAGAAAAAATTTCTAAAAATTTGTCCAAGAGTTTTCTAAGACCCCACAGCAACGGGATTGGAGCTATATTATCTTCAAGGTCTACTTGCAACCCAAACCACTAAAGCATTAAAGTAAAGAAACTAGATATGAAAAATATGGAAGGCAAAGCCCAGACTTTGATTGTGTCAGTGTTGAGTTTTGCTAAAGTGAGGACAACTAAAGTGTGAATAATATATCTTAATAATGATCAGGAGCATGAACAATAATAGAGTACTTTACACATTGCAGGTAGAAGCATCAACTAAAATATATCAAATCATGCTTTTGCAATGTGTGTCATCTTTTTAAATTAGTCAAATTATGAATTAACTAGAGGAAGAAAGCAAATAGAATATTGTATGATGCTATATGTGGGAGAGTTTATTAATATATCTTATAGCAGTGTACCTACTTCCTTCCAACATGCAATCTTGAAGTTGCCAGATATAAATTACTGCTGACAGTGAACAGGAGCCCTAATTTAAGGAAATATTTTTCAAATCAGTTAAAACAATCACCTGATCTCAAACAATACTTAAGGAAGTAAATTTTATGCTCAGGATTAGGCCTAGGAAAGTTGTCAGAGTTCTTTTTCAAAATACTTAAAATATGTGAAAAAGTTTCATATTGTGAAAAAAATTAAAATACGAACATAGATAACCCAAATTAAGAAGAATGAACAAGTTGAAACTCTGTCATCACAGGCAGGAACATATTACACTGGACATTTATAAAGTAGAAAGCTTTCTCCTTCCATCTGTACAAGGCTTTCTTAAATTTATTTCCATATACATATATTTTAAAAACTGTACTTGCTAAAAGTTAATGTTCTTGCTACTATTTTTTCTACCTGTCAGTTACGGTGTCAGAAACTATATGGATTTGTCTATTTTGTTAAAGAAAATAAATATTCCAAATATTCTTCAGGACAGATTGCTAAGATTCAGCATTAACAATAAATGTTCTTTTGAACATTTTAATGAAGTTTTAAATACATCTTGCATTTACAATAAGTTGCCAAGTACTGTAGGGAAGAAAAAGTCCAAAAGCAAGTGTAAGATTAAAATTGTTGCTGAAGCTAGTACATGTTAGTAATTAAAGAAGACAGTTGGTTGCCTTTTTCATTTCCTTTTTTTTAAGCTTAAGAACCCACTCCTGCTGAGCAGAGTTAGAAGTCCATCCTGCTACCTCTTTTATCATCAGTACTTTTGCATGCACATAAAGACACAGATTTAACTCTTTGAGGATATTGGAAGAGCACACAAAGCTACAGGGCCCCAGATGTACAAAGATGAAGTGCCTTGTAAGCAATAATTTCTTTATATACTTGTCATATAAAGCTAAACCTGCTTTAGACAATCGAGTAAGCTAAATGATTTATGTGCTGACCTCCATTTATTATCTGCAACCTTACTGAGGTTTTTAACAGGGATTTATATGCATTTAGGGTTTTTGGGGGATTTTTTTGTTGGTTTTTGTTTTGGTTTTTTTTTTTTTTTATATCGAATAGTCTTCCTCTTCTCCATAGAGGACAAACCTCAAAGATTGATAAAAAATGCAGCTTCTCATAACTCCCTCCTCTCTTCAACTATTCTGAATAAAATATGTGGAATTAATGTTCTGATTTCCTAATAATTTTTTCAGTTCCATCCCCAAAGTGATACAAAGACAAAGAAAAATTAATTTCTGTTGTGTTACTACTGTGTGTAACTGCTATGGAACGGTGGCAAACAAAGTGGTCTGAGCAAGTGTGTATAAAAAAATAGGATTAATAATGGTAGGCTTTTAAAAGATCAAAACTTGACAAGACAAAATTGGTTATTTGACAGTTACAGAATTGGCAATTAAAAAGAACACAGTAAGTATCCTATTTCTGAAGACAGAAACATGCACTGCTGTTTGATTAAAGCTGGCTTGTAGGCTTTATACTTCATTCAGCCCTTGCCACTTTGTATAGAAAGGTCCACAAAAGAAATAGATGTCCACTGAAGTTAGTTTGAAGGGTGAAGCAAGAAGATGGAAGAAAAATTGTTTACAGTGAAATAAGAGGTCAGTAGAAGCTAAGTTTCTGATGTGAAATGAAAAGAAGTTAAATATCAGGAACAAATTACCAGACAAGCTCTTACCAAGCTGTAAATAAATTTTCCTTCAATAAAGATGACAATGTTTGCTTATAGAGTAGAATTATTTTGGTTATTTTTATGCTGTGATGGCATATCATAAGCTCTATCTAATTTGCTTTCTGCCTTTCTCTCTGGTGTGAATTTACTGGTGTGCTGAGCTGTGGATTATATTGTCCAAAGGAGTTTATTTGGATGTTTCAGTGTTCTGCTTTATTTCTTCATTAATTCTGAACTTTCTTCTTCATTCCTGTAGATACAATAGACATCCACCACAACACCTTTGTTTTCCAGCCCCTAATCCTGGCCCAGAGATTATGCATCACATCATCCCTCACTGCAGGGGTGTGCAGCCAAAGCTGTCCCTTAGGTGACCCAAGGTGTGACACCTCCACCTGGCCTGGCCTGCCTGGAGTCCACCCCAGAACTCCAACCCCGGCACTTAAGCTCAGTGGAAAAAAGCCCAAAACAGTGATACCAAGAACAAAATAGCTCTGCCTATCTCAGAAACTAGGCTTGAGTGCTTGTTAAGGTTTAAATTATTTTCTCTCTGTTATGTTTCCTTAGGGAATTATTGGAAAAACACTGAGCAAAGAAACTTAAGGACATCTTCACTGCAACTTATCAAAAAACACAAATAAACAAAAACCCCAACAATACCCATCCCTGTATCTTTCTGAAAGGAACTTTCCTTTTCTTTTGGTGAGACAGGGATGGCCAAACTTCTCTTCATGAGCGGTTGCAGGAGGACATGCAAGTGAAATGGAAGTCTTATTTTTCTGCTGTAACATCCTCAGGGATCTTCATTTTCTGTCTTTATAAATTCCTGAAAATTTTATTAATTGCTAATGAATGCTGTGATCCCAACACAATGCAGGTCTTAATCATTAAATATTTCAAGTTCAGATCTCTATTATAGGAACATGTAACTTCAGTGGAAATTTACATATTAGTAGCAATTTTAACTTTTTTTTTCAATCACAGGTGAAAGAAATGTCACTAATGAAACAAATCAGAGTCTCTTGCTGTTTATTTGGTTTGTAGAAGAGGAAAAGTTATAAAAATTGAATAGTACTGAAGTTCTTGAGATTTTTTTTTTCAGAGATTATTATTAAAGGGAATTTGAATTATGTTCCCTCTGCAAGTCAGTCATTCATAAAATGTTCCTATTTAATTCTGGATCGGATTTTCAAGTATAACTTCAAGAGAAACTCAGAGAACAGTAGTTTCTACATCTGAAGGACTCCAAAAGAGTCAGATAAAAAGAACTGAGTATTACATGGTAGTCTAGTAATTTCGGTCTCTTCCTTTTGGGTTTTATTTTGTGTTGGTTGTTTTGTCTTTTTTTATTTTTATTTTTTTGGGGGGGTTTGGTTTGGTTTGGTTTTTTTTTTTAATATCCTAGCTATCACTAATAACTTCAAATACTTTCATGCAAGTCTCAACTTGCAAAAAAAAAGTAGTAGTAATTTAAATTAACTTTTTAAAAGAAAGATCTGCATGAATCTTGGGGTTTTACATAGTGTATAACTGAGCTATTGACTTGCTATCTTTCAGGGTGCTCTTTGTAATTTTCAGGAAGGAACTAAAAGTAAAATGCCTTAGGTTAATTCCAAGTCAAAGGGAATTTCAAAAGTCTAGCTTTTTCTTGAAGCAAAGTTGCTGAGGTTTTACTCTTTTTTTTTCCTATTACTGTAACTGCAGCATTCTGATTGCTGCATATGTCTCCCCATGAGTTTTAGGAAATGCAGTCACATAAAAATGTTGAAATTAAATAATTGAGAAACAGTATTTAGACTAATTATACTCTTTAAATGAAAATTACATGCAAAATCAGATTATACAGAACAATAAATGTGCAGTAAAGTGTTTATTGTATCTTTTTTGAGAGGACCTCCAATGGAATTTATAGAAGTCTATTTTCTATTTTAAAGGAATTAGACCCAAGACTTTTCTGGGTTATCCAGGGATAAAAGAGATCTTGGTTTAAGCTGGTATTGCCCTGCAGGAGACCTGAAGGATGACTTGCACAGGTCCTGATGGTGCTCTCCTCTGTAATAGGCAGCCTACAGCTGTCACATCCAGGGAGAGCTCAAGTTTTGGAGTTGCTACAAAGGTGGAATGAGACATATTGCAATAGCAGGCATAGTACTGCCTCTTTTCTAAAGCAAGCCTTTTGTGTTGGGGGGAGTTTGTGAGATAGATTTAACCTGGTATGAACAGCAGGGAAAAGATTTTCCATAGAGTTTCACAGCTCCTTTAAGGAACTCTCTTTTTGCTACAGAAGCTTGGCTTGACTGTTCAGTGCCCATCAAACATTTTCCTTCCTGCTCTTGTATCCTTTTGAGCAGACTCTTAATCCTTCTGATTTGATAGTTTTCACAACAGAGATTAAAGCAGTACTGATTGATAGAAAGCTAATCCTGGGCAATGGTTACTTTTCTATCCCTGAATTTGGGATGCTATCTTGAGGTCTTAGGGATCACCTGCTGTTGCTGGTAAATCAGGGCAGGCTGTGCTTCAAAGCTCACATCCCATCTGCATAGAGCCTGCTGTTGTGCTGAACAGACTGTGTGTCTGATTCTTGGAATTAACTGTGACAGCAAGATAATTTTGGCAGGTGGTTGCTATGGCATGTGAATAGGTATATTTGAGAGATGATGGTGTTATTCTACTTCCTGATGATCATACCTTTGCTTATGGAAAGAACTTCCTTTTGCCTGTTTTTATTGGGTTGGTTTGGTTTTTTTGTTCTTTTGGGGTTTTTTTAATATGCAAATATATGAATTGTAGAGTCATTCCTTGGTTGTTTTTTTTCTTTTTTTCATTTCCTTTAATCTAAGATAACTTCTGCATACCAAGCATGCCCTTTGGCAAGTAAATGAATATATGAAGAGGAAATGTAAAAGATTTGCTATACTTCCTTTTTCATCAGCTCCTAAAATTTCCTCCTACAGACTATTTTATTTCATTTTGTTTCTTATAAAGCTGCATTCCCTTGAGATATTGTTTAAGCAGCAACTCATGTCTGTCCTCACTTGCGTGTGCCCTGGGCAAACAGATGCAATTGCTGAGTAACAGGCATCAGAACTCTGAGTGTCAGTGTTTGGTTTTCAGCCTTTCAGCAAGATTGTAAAGGGAGCACAAAGCTCCACTGGGAAACTGAGCATCAGTATTTCATTTAGTGGTACAGTTAGATTATGAAGCACTGTGTGTGAAACTGTATTTTTTTCAGAAAACTCACTGATGTGGAAAGAGAATTCTGAATTTTCTCTATTACTAAATCAAGTGTATAGAAGTTGTTTGAAGATTACAAACAAATTCTCAAATTTGAATTTCAGATCAACCTTTTTTTTTTTCTTAATTTTATAAAAAGTACTTTGCTAAAGGAGGTGAGATAAATAAGAAAGTTGCCTTTTCCAGGAAGCTCCTCTCTTATGAGGTTGGTCAGCCATGACGTTTTCTCACACTTAAGAGAGGAAGGTAAGTTTTTCACTGCACAGACAGAGGTTTTTGTACTAATGTTAATCAGATGAATTTCAGTTTAACACAATAGGCATTTCAGATAAAAACAGTATATCTGAAAGGAAGTTTTAATCTCAATGAGACTGACCACTGAATCAGTGCATGATGCAGGTGCATAATTATCCCTTGTTCAGGGAGTATTTACCAAATAGTGACATTACTCTGTCAGTTTTGAATAAGTCTATGCCATGAGAATTCCTTCTACACAAAATTGATTATATGTCAAATATGTGTAGATAGAAGATAACAAGTGGCATTACACTAAATAGTACAGCAGTGACTATTGCTGTGAGTGCCTTGAGGGATATTGCATTCATCCTTTTTCATCCATAGTTTGCTTAATTTCATCTTTTAATCTCTGTGATTTCTTATGCTCATTCCACTGGCTATGAAACTTCATTAAATACTTCTGGGATACAAGTTATGTTTTTTACCTAGTTCATCTCTCTGTCTCTTCCCTCACCTCTAGCCTGGAATTCCTCTTATTAAGAATTCATATGCAGATATTAGCATATAATTGTTATAGGAATTATTTTACATAACTTCTAATAAGATAGGATATGTATCCTTTTTTTGCAAAGATACAAAACATATCATGTGTCTTTTCTTTTGTGCTTATTTCTCTGGGCTTAAAATCCATACACAGGTCTTTCTAATTCTCTCATGAAAGCAGTAATGATACTTCAAAGAGGATTATAGGAAAAAAGATATCTTATTTCCATAGGGAACATGTAACTTCTGGGTTTGTTTCTGTGAGCAAACTGTACTCCCTGACACAAAGGTAGAAACTCCCTCTGTGATCACTCACATATTAAACAGTAACCCAGATACCGCCGTTATCATTTCTTCATATTCTTCATTCACTTTTTGTTATGTACAAAATTCTTTTGAATTAGTGGGTGTTAAAATTTGTAGTTTTCTAAAAATCAGAACATGATATAGTGCAATTGACAACTTCATGAGAACAGCAATTGCTGTGGATGCAATATGAACAAAGCTACAAAGTTGCTATATATGCAGACTAGAAATGGTGTTAATCCCAAGGGAATGCAAAGTAGTTTTTTGAGTTTTTTTTCCTAAAAGTGATGCTTCTTTCTCTGAGCTTGATACACATAGATGTGAGAACTGATGAGTGTGTATATTGGGTTTATGTGGCCAGGTTTCAGTAGCAGGGGTGTTATAAGGCTTTGGTAAGGGTCAATTTAAATTGGAGATAAGGAAAAAATTTTTACAGTGAGGGTGTTTAAACACTGGGGAAGGTTGCCCTGAGAGGTGTTGGAAGCCCCATGCCTGGAAACACTCAGGGTGAGGCTTAATAGAGCTCTGAGCATCCTCATGTAGTTGAAGATACCCCTGCACAAGGATTGAACTAGATAGTCTTCAAAGGTCTCTTCCAACCCAAGACATTTTATGATTTTATGAAAGAGTGAGAGGAAGATGTTTCAAGAGCTGAATTTGTGTCTTATTATCCTAATCCGATTTGACTGATATACATTAAACTAACTTTCCCTAGCCAAGTCTGTTTTGCCCATGATGGTAACTGGTGAGTGATCTCTCCCTGTCCTTACCTTCATCCATGAGCCTTTTGTTTTCTCTTCTCCCCCCAGCCAGCTTAGGAGGGCACCTGGCATCCAGAAAGGGTCAACCCACCACAGTGTGCATAAAGATGTACTTTTTTCATAATTAAATTAAGTATGGGACTTGTTTGTTTGTTTGTTTGTTGTTTGTTATAATGTGTGTTGTTTTTGTTCTGATTGAATCTGAAGAGAATCTGGGAGGACCATTTTCAGATGGCAGCAATCCTGTTAAAACTGAGCTTATCCTGCTTCTCCTGCCTACTGCCAGCAGGGTTCATATCAAAGCTGGCATTGTGGCTACCTTTGGGTGTGTCGCATGAATGCCATTCAGAAGCCTCTTGAATATACAGCTGCTGCAAAAGCTGCTGCAAAAGCTGCTGTGGGAGTAAGACAGTTATGGCAAGCCAGATTTCCACAATAAGTGTGGAAATAAGTCTTTTCCATTTAATTTTCTTTTTCATAAAAATACAACTTTGTCTCTTGAAAAGGAGTTAGCATTTATTATGAACAATAAACTGACAGTCAGTTTTTTTGGTGCAGTCTGATATGTTGTTTTTGGCAGTGTCATTTCCAAGATTGCCTGTGGTCCTATGCAGTGTTCTTCAGCACATTTTTTAGATTTGGGTGATATAACTAATGTGGCTGGACTGAAGACTTTGAGCAAAGTCTTCAGCTTTCTGAGATACTTGAGCTCTGCTTTCAAAAATATTCCCAAATTTTATGAATATGTGAGACCTTAGGTTATTTTATGAACTGTTTTCTGAAGAAGTGTCTCTCAGCCACATATTTGTGTCACATTTAGTGTATCGTTGAGACCAATGACAAAAACATATCCAAAACTTCTGGATATGAGAGTGACTTTGATGTGATTAGCAGTGAAGTAAACTACTTTCAGTGTCCTGTGTCAGCAATTCATGAAGTGTTTGATAAGTAATCTTGACTGAAGAGCCATAAAAGCAATTCCAGGGTTTAAGACTGGGAATGGATGACATACTTTGGAGTGACAGTAGGAGAGGCATATTTGATCTCTACAGAAACCTAAGTAGGAGCATATGAATTTCCTGCCATATTTAAGATCTGCCTGATATGTTGACTTACTGACAAGAGTGTATTCTGTCTTCTGAAAGCGTATCTAAGCCGAGTTCTTATTTAAGTTTAAAGAGGAATGAGTCTGATTCTAGATGGGAAGGGTGTTTTTTGTTTGTTTGCTTATTTTAATTTCATATGTATTTGCTGTATTACCTCCATTACTGTAAGCTCACCTCTGTTCCTTCATTAATACCAAGTGTATTTTGAGTTTAAAAGTATGCATTTCACTTTTCTTACCTTCTTGCCTTTGTTTTCTTATCTGGATCTAGATGAAAACACTTACATGACTTGACCAGTATGACCTCTGAATTAAAATAATTTAATTTTTATTATGATAGTGGAATTATTTATCTTTTACTGGAATGAAGGGAATATAGAAGGAACAAGAGTATTTCTTTTTAATTGGTGGAATTGAGAAACTCAGTAATCCAAATGAATTGGGTTTTTTTAATGTCAAACTGAAAAACATGAACAGCAGTTAATTTTCACCCTCAATAACTTGTCTCCTAAAAAAATACATTAGATACAAGTTTATGTCATGTCAGACTTTGCTGGTGATATCATTATTTTTTCAGTGACATTTACCATTTTGACTTGATATTGGATTTACTGTGTGAGTACATGCATCTTGCTAGTAAATCCCAGAAAATACCAAATAATTATTTTCAGAATGTAAATTTTATTCAGAGACCCCTTGATACAGGAATTCTGTTCAATTTTGCTTTTGATTTCTGGCTGCAGCAAAACATGGTTAGACTGCCATAGACAGACCAATCAATATGATAGTTAAAGTTGCTATTTTGAAGGATATTGTTAAAAATTAATTCTTTTTTCAGGTTCTGAACTTTTGCCAGTGTTTTGCTTATTTCAAGACAGTCAACATACATTATTAAAGCACCTAAAATAAATCATGCAGAACATGATTCTGGTGTGGTTCAGCTTATTCCAAAAAACATAAAGCTATGGAAATTCTTAGAGATGAAAACTAATGAGGATGGACCTTTCTGTCAAATTCCTCACCAGTGCAGCTCTCCAGTACAGCTGCAGTCAGAGTGGTCGAACAGCTCTGAGTGCAGGGCAGCACCAGCAAGTCAGCAGCCAGGAGCAGTGCTGCTCATTTTAATTCAGTCTGGGGTACTGACACAGTACAGGCTCAAAGGTGGAAGCCCTGGTGTTGTGCTCAGCGTTGGTGTGAGCAGGCAGCTGAGGATTTGGGGCTGCAGGGTCAGAAGGGAAAGGCCACTGAGAGAGCTGGGGGCATCACCTTCCCCCAGGACCCTGCAGTGGGTGGCAGCTCCTCTCTGCTCCTGAGCCTGGCAGCTCCTTCTGTTCCTGTGCCAGCCTTTTTGGCAGCAGCTCTTCAGGGCTGCCTGAGCCCCTGTGGCTCTGCCTGCCATTGCATTTAGAGGGGAGTTGCTGTTCCCTGTCCTGTTCCCATTGTGTAAATGGAAATGCTGTTCCATTTACAGAGACCATGAGTGGTATCTTTGGCCTGTTGGCTTCTCACTGAGTGTTTAAACATGTGGTGTCCCTCACACTGAGCAGGCTTGTAGTTAAAACATCAGCAGCAAGATAAAACTAACTTTCCTCATGGCAGTTTAAACCCAGGCCATGTTAATGAAGTAAACTGACCAACACTTGGTGAATTCTGTTTTGCTGTGACAGGAACAGCCAACATCAATTGTTAAAGTGGCTTTGATAACACTTGACTGCTGCACAGCAGCTTTCTTTCTTTGGTAACTCTACTGGCATCTCTCGCTTAAAACCTAGGAAGTCAAAAGGTCCTGAGGCCACACTAGCATGACCTGGATTTCCACTGAAAATCAAGATGAAGTGTACTTTTGTCCTTTTTACTGCCCAAGTGCCTGTCCTTTCTGGCCCTTCCTCAAGACACCTCCAGTAGGGAGGATTTGACACAAGTAGTGCAGAAGCACTGGAGCTTTTGCCACATTGCCTCTTGCATGATGCCCACCAGGTCTCAATCAACCTGTCCTTGATTAAGATCAGTTAATTGCATGCTTGTAGAGAGGAACACCTGAAATAGTATAAATTCCTAACTGAAATCTCATTATCTATAGAAAAATAAAAACTCCTTCTAAAAGGAATCCTAAAACTAAAATAGTTATTGTTCTGTTTGATTCAGTTTTAATAATGTGTAGCATATGAGGCCTCTAGTTTCTGCTTGATGTTTTGGGTTATTCTTTTTTAATAAGGTTTTATGTTTTTTTAATTAATTGAGAATTCATGTTATGAAACTGTACCAATTATTTTTCTCCAGACATCAATGATGTTACCAACAAAAACTTTGAATGTCAGGATTTTTTTTTCTAAAGGAAAGAAGATTGCAAAAATTATTTGTAACAGAAGAAATTATGATAATGCTTTGAACAGAAATAATTTAAGTGTAATATACCTTCAATTTTTGTTTTAAAAGGATCTGAAAGAGGATTATATATGTTTGTGTATTGAAGGAAGGATGAATTTATATATGGGTACCACAGGCACTAAATCATGAGATACTTTATTGTTACATGTTGGTGTACTGTGAAACAAATATGCAGTTCTTTATATACAAATATTTTTTTCTTCCAGGAAAAATCATTTATAATTAACAGATATCAGATATTTTTCACAATTGGTGGGTGAAAGAAGAAAAAAAAAAGATCCTTTCATCTTTCATAAGATTTTTTTTCTCCAGACCTAGAGACAGTTGTGTATTTCAGCCTCTCCAGCTGTGTGTTTTAAAAGGAAATCAGTATTAATTTGAAGTACTGGAATGACAGCAGAACTAAGAGACATAAATGCTCTCCAAACTATGCAACAGGACTTTAGGACTTTGCCTGAGTAACTATTGGAAGTAAATGTTCCTGCAGAGGAAGATGCTCTTAGTGCTGTTACTGTTTGATCTCTGGAAGGCGGGGAGAGGAAAACTTAGACATACTGAAAGTAGCAGCATAATTATTTTATTGCAGAAAGGTTGCCAAAAGATTGGCAGGGTGAGTGTGCTGACAGCATGTGCAGGTGGAATGGGATCAGACATTCATTGAGTACGGGGTTTGGGATGTGCATTCTTGATGGGATCAGACTGCCTTCTAAAACCCAGAAAACTCTGCTAGTTTGTAATGGGCCTCAGGGTTTGGCTTTCAGAAAATTGTGTGTGTGATTCTATGCACTTTTATGCTGTTTGCCTCCTACTCACTCAAATCTCAAATACAGATTTCAAAGGCAGATAGCTGAGCCCATTCTTAGATATCTCAGTAGAAGTGGCTGATTTTCTGACACACAGAACACTTGCAGCTCCTACTTGAAAAATGTGCTTTGTTTGCTTTGTTGGATTGGCTTTCCTCAAAGAGTACAGGCTATGTTAGTAAAATACATATTTATATTTCACACCATACAGTAAGAGTTCTTCATTTCTGTGGCTACAAGGAATTTTTCTTCATGAGTGTAACCTCAGACTAACACAATGTTTCTATTTAGGGTTTCCATCCTATATATAATGACAAGAAAATTAGACAGTGAAAATAATAATTTCTGTTGAAGTCAGTATTATCAGAACAGGATATATTTCTCTAGACAAAGGTCAAATCCTAAATGAAACTAAAATGCAGAAATATTTGTTTCTTTAAACATTTGTTTCTTTATTTTAAATATTTATTCATATTTTCATTACATGTAAAGGAAAGCAGGGGTTTTCTCAGTCTTCAAAAACCTATCCAAGATGTCCTTCCAAATTCCTTCCAAACATGTGGAATTAGCTAATAATTTAATACAACTTAATTGCTAGAGGTCTCAAAAAATTTATTATTTTGCAATGACCAAGGGAGAAATGCCCTGTGTGCTATGGGCAAAAAGTCAGTTCTATGAATAAATATCTGCACACTACAGACAAGTATATTTTCAAATGATTGTGTTAGTGCTCTTAAAGAGTTGCTATTCCAAAGCTGAGGCAGCCCAATGTAAAAAAAAACAAGAAGCCCACACTGCATTTGCAATTATTGTCAGCAAGAGATTGCTGCATCCTTAGATGCACCATGAGGCAATCTCAATATAACCTAAATTGAAAGCTCTTGTGCCTGCTTGTAAAAATAATATTTTCTGAAAACAAGGCCCAATTTGCTAAAGAAAGCTTTTTTTAATCTTCTATGAGATGAAAGTAGCATTTGAATATGAAGTTTGGTCACATCTTTATTCTGGGACTTGTAGAATTTTAAACCATAACAATGATAAATGCAACTTACACAGATTGCTTTCTGGAGGGCAAAGTTACACTTTTCGCTTCCATTCATCAGCACTTGATTCTCTCTTAGAGTAGTAGCTCTTACCCTTTTTTATCTTGAAAAATGTGTTGGGAAACCAGAAATGCCTTAATTATATTCATAAGCTTATCTTCACAATGGAAAAGACCTTTTTATCGTTCTTTTTAATCAAGTCATTAGCATGAAACTCAGAGATGTAATCATACCAGACTGGAATTGGGGTCATGCCATAGGCTAGCTGAATAGGAGGCTTCTTGGCATGGTGATGTATAGCCATTTCACAACAATGCTTTTAACTCAGTAAATCTGCCCTTTAATTATATTTTAAATCTCATTTGAGAAGTTTCTATCATTATGTAAATTGTTCAGTGAATGGTCTCATTCTAAGACTCAATAAAAGTTTTACTTATGAACTGGGAGAGAAAATTACTTTAAAACGTGATGGGAGAATGGGGATAATTAAAAAAAAAACAAAACAAAACAAACAAACAAACAAACAAAAAACCTAAATCCAACAACCAGTTCTTAAAAGAATTATGACATAGAGAGAATTTCCAAGAGGCCAGAAATGCCTTGCAAACCAGCAGAAATGTTTCACTGGTTTGTTCCATCATTAATCTAAGTCATAAAATCTTCAGATACAAATATTCTGTTTCAAAACAGTTTACATCTCTTTCTAATCAAATGGTAAAAATCAGCTCACAAGGAGTGACTGCCATAAAGCCTAGTGCAGACTGGCCTTCTGTTGCAAAAAACAAAATAAACAGATCAAGTGCACCTTGTACTGAATCTATCCCTCAGGTGCTTAAAATGCATTTGACTTGCTGTGCTTTAGCCCTTAATTCAAAATCTCCACTACTGTAATACTCACGAAACTATTCCTCCATCTAGCAGACAGGAAAATAAGCTGTGATCCTGAGAGTGTGCCATGTGCATGGATTTCTGTGCCTCAAAGGCTTCTGGAGTGTGCCAGGGCACTGCAAAAATGTCTCAAACTCTCTGAACCCTCACACAGAGTTTATGCTTTAGGCAGAATCAGAAACTTAGAGGAGTTTAGATGTAATTAAGTGAAATCAAGTGGGATGATTAATTTGAAATCCAATTGCTAAACTGCTAAGATGTGCTTTACAGAGCTGCAAATAGAGGAGAACTAGCGTCCTTTAATTTCTTTAAATTATTGCATAATGAATTTTTTCTACCTTGTTTAAAAGATAAATGTTTTGTCAGCTGTGCTGCATTGATTTCCATGTTTTAGTATGACTCACCTATAGTCCAAGAAATATAACTAATTCCTTCTTTCTAGAGCTTCATTTCCAGACTACCAATCCCTCCCTGGTGTATTGCCAAAATAATTGCAGATTTTGACATGTGTCATGTCCTTTATATGTCATGTCTATATATTGTATATGGGATATGAAGGATATTGACACTGATTAATTATTTCTGCTAAGATATCTCAAACCATATTGAATTCTTTTAGGACTGTGCTGTGTGGAAGCTGACAGAACTTTGAGTGCATTGGATTTCACAGCAACAGATCAGCTGTGCTTAGCAGGGCTCTGTGTAAACAAAACCCATGGAGCCACAGGTGAATTTCTTCTGCTTACCAAAAAAATTAGGACACTGAGGATGTGTGATTCCATGGAGAATGGGAGCAGGAATTCCAAAGGGGAGCAACTGAATTGGGCGAGTGAGAAATATACCTATCCCCTAGCTTTTGGCAGCATTGGGTGCGCTCACTCATCACAATAATGTACTTCTCTGAAATCTTCAAGGTGGTTTCAAGAGCTCAGGACAAAAGTGAAACAGTCAGAGCAAATTTCCTCACCCTGTTTTGTCCAACAATATTGTTTTTTCTCAAGATGAAATGTATTTCATTTTGTTTACCGCTCTAGTTCTGTGTCTTAGTTGCACACATTCTATATAATAAAATAATGTAAATACACATTTTTAAATGTGTAGAAACCTCTAACAGCTGTTCAGTTAAGTTTCTACAAACAAATATTATGGTGCCTTTTGTCATCTAACTGTATATTTCATCTTCATAAAGGAGGACTTCACTCAGCACCTAATGGAGCTGCAGTTCTTTCCAGGCAGTTCAGCTCACTCTAAGCAGTCACTTGTGATCAAAAAGATGCTTTTCATTCTGCTCTCTGCTCTTTTTAAGACCAGATAGCCAATCTTTTATCAACACAGTCTCAGCAATAACAACTACAGCAAAAATGCAGCATACACTCCAGCTGTAACTCAGTAGAATTGTACCAGGATTGATTTTTTTATCCTCTGTAGTATTTTCATGTGTTTGAACACATTGGAAAATATGAAAGTGAAATAAATAATAGTTTTAGTCTATATGCTATGCTTTTTGGTATGACATGTAATGGCAGCATACTTTTGTAAATATTTTAGCAATTTTTGAGATTAAATAGCTCTTCCTGCTTCACTCTTGTCAAGAAAAGAATCTAATTCATATTGTGTTTTTAAAACGTGGATTTATTTATTCTAGAAAACAAATAAAAGGTGTATAGATCTTTTTTGTATATGCTTGCTGCTTCTCTTGGGATGTGTAAGTGTCACAAAGAAAGGTTCTGAAACGCACCAACCTAAATGGAGGAAATACCATCGTTGTCTTGCTTTTTGTCGGTGTAGGTTTCCTGCATAGCTGCAATAAACTACTTTGGGGAGCATTAGAAGAAGTGCAGTATACACAAGTAATTTGGAATGAGGAAAACTCAGTCTTGAATATTAAGCTTTTGATAATACTTCACTTTTCCTGTTCATTGCCCTCTTAGCTGTCCAGATGTGTTGTGATGCTATGTAGTATTCTGAAATAAAAAAGGATGTGGTTTGCTTTTATTTACACAATTATGCACGTGTCTGAAGAAAGACATAAATGTAAAACATATTCTAAACACGAGAAAAAAACATAGAAAATTTTTTTCTTAAATTTTGTCTTATATAATGCTATGAGTTTATGTGCAGTAAAGCACCAAGAGGGCACAGATTTGACAGCTTCCTACTCTGAATAGTTATTCAATGTTTCATGACATGTTCTTGCCAAGGAAAAGGAGTGAGTTTGTAAGTTCAGTGTTTCCATCACTACCCTGAAAACTAAGAACTTTGTACAACAGGTAGTGCATATAATTGTTTTGACCAAGAACAGATTTATTGTTTATTAAATGTAGGAGGACTTTAGAACTATACAGACATAGCAGTTAACTTTTTTACTGTGAAATTTTTCCTTTCTTACACATGGTTTCGGCTGTTTACATCAGTATTGTTATACTTAACCTAGTTTAAATAACGTCTCCAAATACATAGAAAGAAAGAAATTTGGTAATAGAGTATTCTTCAAGTAAACAAAATTTAATATCACAGCTGGAAGCTGAAGCTAGCAACATTCAGAATTGAAATAAAATACAAATTTTCAAGTAAGGACATTCATATCTGGAATATTGTACATTTTTATGTAGCTTAATAATGCCATTTTAAAAATTATAAATTGCCTGGACAACAATAAATAAATACAATGTTTATGATACAATTGCATTCTGCAGTTACCTCTGATGTACATCAAACTAAGTCCTAAGTACTTTACTGCTTGAATGACAATAGATAAGTAAAATAGTTGGAGAAGGATTCTTACTCTGTACCAAAGATGTTGCTAGCCCACCTTCAAACTTCCTCAAATATTATGCTAGTCATTGCTGTGGAAGGTATCCAGTTAAGGACATTTGGAACAACAGTAGGTGAACAAGGACAATCTACTCATGATTCAGTGCAGCTAACATTGCACTTAAAATATCAAATAAAACCAATTCCATTAAGAACACAACAAGCAGACAGATTGTGTGCTCCCTTCTTTCAAAGTCATTCTTCTGAAGAAAATTGCAACAAATTTCCATTGGAGACTATCTGTGATGCTCAGTTAGTGCTGGGTCTTGTTCTCAAATGCTATAAATCATTTCTTCTTCCCCACTTTAACACTCCCATTTCAGGCAGCAAGAAGCCACCACCAGAAATCTTAGTGCTCCAGCATCCCAGGAGAAAATGTGGATCTTTATTCACTATTCATTATTTCTTTGTGTCATTGTGTGCTTCTTTGTTTGAAAGTAAAAGTACTTTGGTGCAAATGTGGCTGCATATAAAGTACATGTACACTCATTCATGTACATGTTGAAGTTATTATTATTATTATTTTTGTTCCATGTAATGACCTTGATTCAACCACTGTTCTCTGCAAATGAATCTGACCTTGTGGAGCTGCAGCGTTCAAACGTCTTGGGGAAGGGCAGCCAGCACACAAAGGCTGCATTGAGTGTGTGGGCAGGCAGGAATGCTGGTACCAGGCAGCTCTCTAAAGAATGTTCTTTTGGCAGAAACAGCAGTGCTAAAAATGAGGGGGAAAAAATGAATTCAAAATTTAGAGCTGGCCTGCAGTTACGAGGCGATAAGAAAAGTTGGCTGTTCAACATGAGCTGCCAGTTGCATATTCTGGGTCCTTGCTATTCTCAGGCCCTCCTACAGCCATGGCCCCAACCAGTGTTTTGATACAGCACAAAGTGGCTGTTTATTGCTATTGACTGCTGGGGCCTGTGCTCCAAAATGCGTTCTGTCAACAGAATGTAAGTGAACTTGGCATTTTAAAGCCTGGCTGCTGCAGTTGCCTAGAGTTCTTGGAATTGCCATGCAGCAGGACCGGTGTTGCAGTCCCCAGCTCAAACTGAAAATGTTGCACAGGAAGACTTATCATGTGAAGGTCAGATTTACCTGAGATCCCGAGGATTTTGTGTTTATTTGTTTTTCCCACATCACCACCGTAAATATATCTTGTCCTTGCTTTGATGCCTGTCAAAGGCTATACCTTTAGCTTTCTAAATTTTGTTCAGTATGCTCCGTATGGAAAAGAAGGTCATATTCAATGCAAGTGGCCTTCATGGGGAAGGGAAACATGGCTTTGTGTACAGCACATGACATTGCTGTAAAAGGAGTAATCAAAACCTGTGCTTTGTGTTGCACTGAGGATTTTTCCACTCTTTTGAAAAAATCAGAGTTTCTGTGATTTTTAAAAGAAATTAGATGTATTGTTTTCTACTGCTTCCATAGGAACTACAGGCGGAAATTGATGCTCACACTGACATCTATCACAACCTGGATGAAAATGGGCAGAAAATCCTGAGGTCCCTGGAAGGCTCTGAGGATGCAACCCTGCTGCAGAGACGTCTGGATAACATGAACCTCAGATGGAGTGAACTTAGGAAGAAATCTCTAAACATTAGGTAGGACCTGAACCTAAGCAAAAGCCTACCCGTTGGTGTATTAGATGGGATGCTACAATTTGCAAGTAAAAAGGTTTAATTTTGTTTCTTTTGTTAGCACTGTTTGTGTCTATTTTGAAATTATTTGTGCTGCTTTGGATGTTGGATTAACTTTGTAAGAATGATTAGGTTTTTTGGTGTGAAAATGATAGTAGAGGATTAGGATTTGAGGCATATGATGAAGTTTTGTAATTACAGAAAGAAAGATTACCATGCTTAAACAGTAACTGTACCTCCTCTAAATGTGGGCTTTCCCTAGAACGGGGTATGATTTATCAGTGAGTCATGAAAGAAAGTGATTAAATAACCAATATTTATAATAAGCTTTACTTTAAAGACTGCTATTTCCAGTGAAAAACTAAAAATATCTTCACAAATGAGAAGACAAATTATTTGATTTTAACTGTTGTCAGGAGAATGGACAGAGTTGCTAAATACAATCTAGGTTTAGAAGAAATCCATTGGTGGTATCATGAGAGAAAACACTTTTGTTTGCAAGAAGAAATATAATAAATGGTAATATTGCAAATTATCAAGTGGTCATTCAGGCTACAATAGACTGAGGTTTTCATTTCAAAAGAAATTGTCCAGGAAGCTTTTCTCCAGAAATACAGCTTTTGCAATAGACAGCCCAGCTCAGCTGCACTCAGTCTTGGGCATTTTTTCATTTTCTCACTTGCTGTGTGTTGGTGGTAGTTCAGAGGGCAGCAAAAGACAGAAGTGTTTTCCAAAGTAATGTATGAAATATTAGCTTTTTTCAGCTCAGGTCCTGAGGGAGGTCAGGCTGTGTAATGACAAAAACCATCTTCGTATCATCAATCATTAAAAATAAATGAAGGCTGTGATGTTGAAAAGATACTAGTAACTGAAGAAAGAGATATATTCTTTTTTTTTTTTTTTTCCTTCTAAGGACCAAAAGAAGAGGAATAAAACCCTTCAAAGTGTCTGAGATTTTTTTTTCACATTTATTTTACCCAAGAACTTCCTCAAATACAGTGATTTTTGAGATAAAAAAAAATTCAGTTGTCCAAATATCAGTAATTAAATGTATGGGACTTTCTGTCTTTCATTTTTTGCAGTTTAATGTATTGCTTTCGTCAATTGGGTCAGAAACAACCCCAGTTATATCACAGTAAATTCCTGCACTGCACATTCAAAGCAACAAACCTTCCCTCTAAAATCTGTGCTTCCAATAAAAGCCTTAAGGTCTTCTACAACTTATTGATTAGGATAAGAAACAATTCTTAAATTCTCAGACATTCAGTTTAAGTGCTGCTGGCCACCAGACTAAAGGAAAAGGCTTTTCCCAGTCTGCCTGTTTGGAGTTCTTTCTATCCATAGCACAGAATGGAATAGATTTCATCATAACTAGCAATGCTTATGCAAAAGAGGGATTAAACAAGACCTATGAAATGTTTTCCAGACAACAGTCCCAGAAGTTTCTTTATTTAGTGTAATTTTTACTCTGCTGTAAGAGAAGACCTGTGTTGTGGATCAGCTTGGGTGGGCATTCTTTTCTAACTGCATTAGATAAAATATATGGTAGATATTAAAGAGAAGCCAAGCTCTTTTCCACTCCCTCCCTTTCTTTCATCCCAATATGTCAGCACAGTTTATCCTAATGAACACTTTCTTTCTTATTTTTTTTAACTTTTTTTACTATTATCTCTTTTGTCTGCACAACTTGGACACAGTCATAAATACATGAGTGTATGCATATAATGTACACTGGTATGTGCATGCATAAACATACATTCCTGAAAATGGAGGAAAAGCAGAACAAGACAGGTTCTAGGAAAAAAAAATCACCTAACTGGGGAAGGTCAGAGCACAGCAGCTATACAAAACCCCTCAGGTCACTCTTTTTGCAATTTTTCCCTGTAATGCCAGACCTGGGGAAGCAGGGAAGACGTGTTTGCCTCCATTTGCTGCCCTTCTCCAGAGTAGGTGGAAGCTTGCCTATGCAAAGATGAACATGAGACAAGGGAATTAGCCTGAATCAGAAACTTGGCTCCTTGACTGTCTCCTGTTCTAAAATCCTGTGGTCCTTGCTCTGGTTGTCACCTCCTGCATCTCTCCATAAATATCCCTGCTTCTCTCCCCCTTGCTACTTTCAGAGGTATCATGGAATGGACGAATGTTTTGGGTTGGCAGGGACTGTAAAGATCACCCAATGCCAACCCCCTGCCATGGGCAAGGGTTCACATGCTCAAAGCTGCCTCTAGCCTGACCTTGAACACTCCAGGCATGGGGCATCCACAACTTCTCTGGACAATCTGTTCTAGTGCCTCACCCTAATCATAAACAGTGTATGATATATAAACATATATATAATCTAAATCTTTTAGCATACGAGGCCTTCTCTAGACTTCTCTGCCTGCAAGACTGGCCTCCCCCTCCTGTGAAGCAGTTTTGCCCCAGCTCCCAGATGCCCTGTGAGAGAAGAGTGTGTCCTTCACATGTAGCATTTAAGTTTGAAAAAAGAGATTTTCCAGTAGCTCACATATTTTGAGAGCAGCTGAATTTTCTGTCAGTGTGTGGCTGATCTGTCCCCTTCCTTTCTCTTTATTTGCCACTTTAATTACCTGATGTAAGAGGTTGGAAAGAAGACAGGTTTCATAGAGCATTTCAGAGAAATGCAACTGTCCCTACCTTCATCAATTCCTAATTTCCATATCCAAACTAAGTAATATGGTTTGCAAAAATGCTGAGTCCATATTTTTCACATTTCTTTATAGAACATTATATATGAGGTATAGGAGTAGAATTCTTAGTGTCAGAGGAGAATGGTTTTATGTGCATTCACTGTAGAAGAAGATAAATGTTATATGAAAAAAGCTAGAACTTAAACAGAAATGTATGGAATAAAAGAAAATTTGTCTTTATTTTCCAGCACATTTTTTCACTTTACTGTTATGTAATACTTCTTTGGTTTGAGTTGCTAAGAGGATTTCTTATGTTACTTGGAGGTGAATTAGGATTTTTTTTCAAGACAGAAATTAAAAAATAACATATACATAAGTCCAGAAAGACAAAATTTTAGTGGGGTTTATCTACGGTACAGTGAAAATTGAAGATTTTATCAGTCCTGCCACAGAAAAGAGTTGCTGAAATTTGGAAGTTCAATACTTGATCCCAAAATACCACATTTGTACATAAACAGAGGAAATATTTAGAAAATGTCCTCATGATGGAGACCTTTTTTGCATAAAATGATATTTTGTCTTTTAATTTTCCTAGTGTTTCAAATAGTTTCATTCACACCTCTATTTAAATAGAACTGACATTTGGCTAAATAGTGTATGAGGATTCTATTGGCTTTAACAATTTCCTCCTGACTTTTTTAAAGAATGGCATTGGTTCTCTTATTTTAAAAAATTAAGAGAATGAATCTTGTGTAAATTGAATGGTTTGTGTAGTGGTCTAGAGAAATGCTTGCTCTTCACTGAGTTGGAAAACTACTCTACATTTCAGTTAAATAATGTCCTAGCAATCCTAAGTGATGACTACATTTCTCATGCTAGTCATGCAGAATATTTGTGCACTTCTAGTGAGACTGACAATTCAGCACAGCCATTACTCACTGCTGAAGAGGAAAACTAAAATGCCAAAAAACCCCAACCAATCAAAAACAAAAATCAGGAAATGTGAAAAGAAGCCACCACTGTGGAACCAAATTTAAATCTGTGTTGCCAGAATGTAATTCAAAGCTACTGAAGCTATTTGAAAATCATTAACTTAATGAAACACCAGGATCTTTCTCAGTAAATAAGCTTGAGCATTTTGGTTTTTGCTTCCACTGTGCCTGAATCTATCTTATATTTAACACATGCTTTCAGATCCCATTTGGAAGCCAGTACCGACCAGTGGAAGCGATTGCACCTCTCTCTTCAGGAACTTTTGGCATGGCTGCAGTTGAAGGAGGATGAATTAAAACAGCAAGCACCCATTGGTGGAGATCTTCCCACTGTGCAGAAACAGAATGATATTCACAGGGTATGTTTGGGTTTTTAAAATTATCTTTTGGTCATTGCTTTCTTCTTTTGCAGGCTTGTGCTGCATGACACAGTCCTTGTTGGAAAGAATTCCAGCTATAGCTTTCAAACACAGCAGAGAAAATCAACCTTTTGGAGAAGGAGGTGTTAATGACCATGACCTTCAGAGACCTATTGCAGACAGGCAGACTTCATAGCCAGAACAATTACTAACCTAACTTGTGAGAATTAAATAAATAATTCTGAATTTTTTTCTAGATCAGGTGTTCCAAATTCATGTATAATTTTTGACCCCTAGTTTGAATTTCGGGAACATTTGTGACAGGAGTAGCTGGTATCAGCTCAATTGCACAACTCCACACTATGAAACTATTGGGATAACTGTCTGTGGTTCATACTGGTTTCTTCAGGGAATTCTTATGGGAAGACCATAGCAGACCATCATATGGGGGACCATTCTAGACTAAAATTGGCATTAAAAGGGAACCTAAATAGAACACTTGTACAGGAAATTGTTTGTTTGTTTGTTTGTTTGTTTGTTTTTTAAACCCACGAAATTAACAACCCCCAGAAAAATACTTCAGAATAATTCTTCATACAAATATTCACACTGATTTTTTGTTGTGATGAGGGTATGTTTAAAGTACGTCTCTTGTGTTTAATCAATTCACACCAGTCTGATGCTAACCCAATGTCTGCTTTCACGTAAAAAGTCTTTAATTTCATATGCCTTTGAGGTCTGTTCAGGTCTGAATGTGAAATCATAGATCTAGTACCTCTATTGTACAATATACATTCAAGTTCTCCTCTCCTTCATCTACATGTGACTTCAATTAAAATAATGACATTATAGGAGGTTTTTACTTACTGTTTGATGTCCAATTATGTTTTGGGGTGCTATCTAAAAAGTTATTTCAAGTAAATGTAATTTTTATTGAAAAATTTAAATTATCAGTCTGATGGCTTTATTTCATGAGAAGAGAATATTCCAAATCCAGTGATCATTCTCTCAAAGCATTGTGCTGTATATATGTAACTTCCTTTGTGAAACTTGCAGAAAAATGTATTGTTTCTGAAGTTCCTAAGTCTCTGGTTTTATTGCTTAATGGAGAAATGTGAAATGGTGCTCTAAAACAAAATAGGATCAGTGTTTTTTTCTGTTCATCAGGTAGCTGTATAGAAATATTGCTTTAATATATTGTCCTTTCTCATGGGGAAGGACATATCTGAGAACAGATAGTGAGACCAAATAAGTGAGCATGACATATCTTACTGCTTTAAGACCCTGAGTGTGTGCAAAGTCAGGAAGTACCATATTCAGCCAGACATGGATTTTTCCATAGGCACACAGGTATTCATCTTCTGCAATAAACTGATGGCAAGTAGTGTCAATCTGGCTTGTCAAGGACATATCTCCACTGAATGATTCGAAAGCCAAAGAATAAGATGAACAAAAAACATCTCTCTCTTTCAGTGGCAAACTTTCTAAGATATTATAATGCTTTTCTGCAAGGGGCATCTTTGTCACATTTCCTAGGTCTTCCCTCTGAAGACGTGATGTGTAGGATGTGTCTTTCTCACAAAATTTTATGTGGGATTTAAAGCACTATCACAGAGACAGTAAGGTGAAAACATCCATGACTTTACGAGGCAGCACCGTTCCTTTTTTAACCTTTGCCCTAGGAAAGTTAAAACATGTTATATATAACCATGCAAGTTAAGAGAAGCCTGAGTACTGTTTTAGCCATAAAGTAGCAACTTCCATAAAGTAGTTTTAAAGCCCATTGAGAATATCAGGATGAAAGAAGTAATATAGATTTTCCTTTAACTCAGTGTGACATTAACTCCAACTCTTTCTCCAATGAGAAGTTTGGAGCCAAAATAAGATTTAGAGAGAGATTTCCATAGAATTGTTGCAACAAAACTTTTTTCCATTTAAATAATATTTAAGTGCTTGAAAACATTTTCTCCTAGACAGCAGAAATATTTTTTTAACTAAAGAAATTACTTCTAATAATATTTTAGTATTCTATATCACTCTTTAAGTGGTTTAAGGGCTTCCAAGAATTCATCATAAAGGTGGCAAGTCTTCAGTGATGAACTAAGTGATCTCTGTCACACACCAAACAAATGAAGTAGAACTTTTAGGGATGAGAATTATTGCATAAAAGTAAGACACCGTGAGTACGGGCAAAATTACTTCATTAAATAGACGTCACTTCTCTTTTTTAGCTTGTCTGTCACTTGCAGGTACATAACAGAGCTTTGGTCATCCTGTCTAGTATCAGATCTAGAATGATTTAATTCCTTTTAGAAATATGTCTTTTTCCTTTTTCCATTCTGTAGCACTTCAGAAGCGTGAGTGTAGGTATGCTGATTCCCTGTGGAAAAAAGAACAAAACACAATACTTGAAATTAATTTGCCCTGTCTGATCTTCAAATATCTCTGACAGAGAAGGAAAAACAGTCAACATGGAAGTTGACTTCAGGCTGCTGTTGACAAAATCTATGTTTGCACTGTGTTGGTTGGTTGGTTGGTTGGTTGGTTGGTTGGTTGGTTGGTTGATTGGTTGTTCTTTTCCCCCTGGGCATTATGGACTCTGTTACTCTAAAAGTTTCTTTTAAAGAAGCAGATATACAAAGGCTATATCCAAATGAACAGCTTAGCTCATTTCTGAACATAAAAAAAATATTTTCAAATGTTTTCACAAGTGTACAATTATCTAGCTTAATACTGGAGCCCAGTGTCGGAAAGTTGGTTTTGAGAGGTTTGGGCCTTTGCTTAAGAGCAGAGCTTAGCTCTCAGCATGCTGGATGTGAAACTAAACAGTGTGTTAATCTTGGGAAAAAAGAATCTGCTGACTTCATTTTGTTCTCCTGAATGTCACTTCTGGAAATTAGTCTTCAGTAAACTAGAGAAGCATCTATCAGATCTGACCAATCTTTTAAATGACTAAAACTTCCAGCTTTGGTCTTTCTTCATAAGTACAATGTTTTTCCTTCTGTGAAGGATTGCTTTAGTCAGGTAATGCCAGAACTGAACCCGAGGAAGTTCTTCACTTGAGAAGTGAATAAACCCATCATGGGAACACTATTTATATGCAGTTCAACTGATTCAATTGAGAAATAGCATGATGAATGCCAACATGATTTTATGCCTGAATCCTTTTTCTAAAGAAGTGTTGCAAGCTGATTTTATTTTTTCTTCTTAAAGGTAAAATTTAAAGAAGAGCAAACATATTTAACCTCTCTATCATTCAGAAGACCATCTGGAATACCACAGAGATTCATAAAAGAGATGAAAAGAAGTTAGTTCTTACTGCTTGAGTTCTCCTAGTTGCCAAGATTGGCTTTAAAAATTTTAAGAGTAGGATTCAGATGAAAATTTCAAATGCTTGAATTTATGCCAGAGGAGGGCTTGAACTCAAGTGAGAACAGCGGTATCCGTGCAGTCAAAATCATTGTTGTGTTATAAATGTGAGGTTCTTTTAAGATAAGGCAATTTGGAGTGTATCCCAAATACACCCACATAACTGCTATTTGTTTGAACTTATATATATAGGTCATTTTTTTCAATTTTTGGCATCTGAAGAAATTGTCTCTATTCCAAAGTCTTAGAACGTGAGGGGAGGAGTGGTGGTGGTGTTAGTCAATGATAAAAAATACTCCTGTTCTTCAAAACACTGTTTAATTATCTTACATTTTTCTTTGTTTTACTAAGTATCATAATATTGCTTTAGTGAAATTGAATTAACAACTGTGTGCATGTTACTGTTAATCTAATTTAAGTCACTTAGGCATCATGCAGATAGCCTGCTATGTATTTCATTCTTTTAAGAGTTGCCTCATTTGCTGTGTAGTGATTTTATTAACAGCATAAATAGCATTTATGAACACAGAAGGTACTTATTAACAATTCCATGGAAACCCTTTCACATTAATCTGTAGCATCATGCCTAAGGAGTACAGCTCCTGCTTCAACACACTAACCAGTTATGGAGTAACAGTTGTTATCTACTTTTAATGATGAGGACAAACCTCATATTTGGAAAAGCATTCTGCTTGGCAAACATTGAATTAATCTAATTATACTCTTTCTCTTTAAAATACATTGAAAGGAAAAATTCCTACTTTTTAAATAACAGAGATTAATGATAGTTTTATTAATGCAACTCTTTTCTCATTATATTTTCATTTTTCAATTTAAACAATCATTGTTTCTTCATTTAAAGAGATTTAAGGACACTCATGAGGTGGTAGGAGAGGTCTGAGATAAGCTGATCAATATATGCATTATTAAAATGGTGGACAGAATGCCATTACTGCTGTAGTGTTGATGACAAATAGACATGCTTAAATAAAGTAGTTTACTTACTTTTTTGTCAGGTCATACATTATGAGTATTCAATTTCCTCTACAGTCACCATGAAGTGTGGAAGAAGTCAAGGAATTCAATGAAATTAGCCTGCAATCATTAGCTGAACATTAGGCATTCATTTAGGCTAATTCTGCTTTCAGTGTTGGTCTAGTTATTATAAAGATGTATTTGTCAGGGCTCTAGCTAGATAAATTCCTTTTTTTGTCTTCCTCCAAAAAAAGAGAAAATGTCTATTATTGCTACTTATGATTTTTACTGATAGTGTGTATATATCTCACAACACAACTTTAATCTGAAAAGCAGCTTTACCTTCATAGAGTAAGAACTGTTTTTTGGAATGTGTTAGTGTGAAATAAGCATTCATTATTTTTAATGCTGTTCTGTGCTACTGCTTCAGCCTCATGTTTTTTTCATCCTCTCCTTTTCAAATTTCTTTAATTGAAACATATTTTAACTCTGTAGAAATCTGCAGATCAAAACTAGGGAAGGAGAGGAGAACTGTAAATAGATATCAACAGCATACTGTGTATTATTCTATAACTGAGGATTTACAGACTATAATTGCCTCCACCAGCTCCAACACTCAGAGTGGAAAAGCTGGGGGAAAAATGTTTAACACATTTTTTTCCTTTGTCACACCTTTTCCACTTATGACAAAATACAAAATGTGCAAAGTCAGAAGTTCTATTAGCATTTCTCTGTTGTTTTGAGGAAGATACAATGATTACTGCCCACAGGCTTTATGGGATTCATTGCACATATGTTCTTCTTTTGTTGCACAAGAAATACAGGAGGATTGTGGCTTTAAACTTCTTCAGGAAAGATAATGCCACTCGGCATATTTGATTGCTGCTGTTTTCTGCAAAAACAGTACAAGTTTAAAGAAAGTATTTTTTTGTCCTTCTCCTGGTGTGCACATGTACATAGCCAGGGGTGACCTGTCTACAGCAGCAGCACTCCTCACAGCTGGACCACTCATTCCCAAATGCATAGTTCAGAGGTGTTTCTGGCTTTTGACTATTCTCCACATCAGTGCATTTCTGTGTTCCCCTGGAGTATCCGTGACTCTTTCCTGCTGTTGGTGTGTGTTTGCAGAACAGACCTTTGTGCAAGTGCTTCCTTTTTGACTGGCTTAGGGCACAGACATTTCTGAGAAATAATACATCTTTGGAAACATTTCTAAAGCATATTATACCTTTAAGCTGCTATACCATTAAAGGTTTATAAAACACTGGTTTAAGTGAGTTTGACTGTTGACGTTACTTTTGACACTATAAGCAGAGAGCAAAGCACATAGTCCATGGAAATTACTGTGCTGGATTTTAAGTTATGCTTCCTGCTGGCTTTCTTGACCTGCAGACCTGCCACACCATTCCAGTGGGACAGAATGATGAGGGATGAACACAAAGGCTAATTAAAGGAATAGATTTTCCTCATTTGGAGGCATGAAAAAAGCTTATTATATTTCCTCTTTCCATTGCACTTCATGCAAGAGTCAAGTATGAATTATAATAATTATAAACCTAAAAAGTCTAAGTTCGATATTTTAAATTCAGCTCTGTAGTAACTCCACTCAGTTTTTATGCAAAAAAAAATGTCCAGTGGTACTTTACTTGTTAATATACAGTACACTTCTAAATTTGTGAAAATTAGTATTGTTTTTAAAGGTCAGAATGATTTTTATGATTTTTAAAAACATTTATCTCAGGTATTAATCAAATGACAGATTCTCTTATGAGAGCAGATAGATTCCAGTCCCATTATTGTCCTTGACACAAAATGAAGACTTTTTGCTTTATTTCCTTCGACAAAGCAGATTTTGCCAAAGGGTTTTCACAAGAACAGCTACAAACCTTATGGTCAATTCTTGACCATTTAATAAAGAGTGTATTTAAATATTTATAGTAGAATAATGTAGTTATTTCCTTAAGTTTACTTTCCTGAAATGTGTTAAGAACATTTTACCTGTGAGTGCTCATATTATAAACTGTACATGTTCCCATTATTACTTCTGGTAGGTATTTCCTTTACAGAGAGTCACATATCAAATATAATTCAAAGCGTAATGAACTTTTTAATATTGAATTTATAATCCTTCATTAGTTGACATAGAAATACAAATTTTGTTTAATAATTAATGTAACTGAATTGGTCAATTTATTACATTATAAGCTTATATAATGATGATGTTGTAAAGAGAATTTTCTAATCCCTGCAGTAAAATACCTGTTTTCTACCCATGGCATATGGCTCTCCTTTTTGTATGGTGCTTTGTGTTACACTGTACTATTAAATTATCTGCATATTTTACCTCTATGCTGCTGGAAACAGTATGCATTCAACAATGTTTCGTGAATACAGAAGAGAATGTTGAAATAAAAGAGTGGTAAGGACCATATAGATAAATTCACTGCAACATGCAGAAGAACCAAGGCAATATGCAACCCACAAGCTGGGTTTCACCTGCATTTTTGTGTGGTGTACATTTGGAATCAGATTAATAGACTCTTATATTCTCATTAACAAAAATAGAGAAATGAATAAATAAATACTGAGATATGTATACTTTCAGTGACCTACCAAAGCTTCTAATACTAATCTTGAGTAACTTACTCATGGTCATTTAAAAGCAGGGAGTTGTTGCTAAAGAAAGAAAAATGCAGTCTGCTGACAGCACATTTGCTTTTGTTTGAATACAGTGTGATTTCAGGTTAAGCAAAAGCTGATTATTTTAATTCATGTGTGTGTGTTTTATTGCTTCTTATCCACACGTGGAAGCTAATGCTGGAAATTTTGTTCTGACATTGGTATTCTGAGTTGGTATTTCCTTATAGATCCACTTGCAATAATTTTGTTTCTTAGACTTTCAAGAGGGAGCTGAAAACAAAAGAGCCTGTTATCAGGAGTGCCCTTGAGACTGTGCGGATCTTCCTGGCCGAGCAGCCCGTGGAGGCAGTGGAGAAGGTCTGCCCAGAGCCCAGAGGTAATTGCAGCAAGAACAGGGCAATAACACGTTGCTGGGAAGATCAATGATGATCAGCAATGATTAAATGAATCCTGCCAGCCGCTCTGAAAGCATTCCTATTACACGCCGAGCTGAATGCCAGTATTCAGAAAATAAGCTAAAAATATAGATGAAAGCAAGCCTTAGCAATCCTTCTGAACACTGTGGTACTAAATAGACATGCATATTTATAAGCAGATTTTGAAACTGCCTTTAAACCTTCAGGACCTGTCTATAATTATAGCCTCATTTGAGGGCTCAAAGCTGCAATTTAAGCTAAAATTCACCTTGTAGTCTCAGTACTACAGGAGATCCCAAATCCACCTAATTGCAGCAAAAGCTTCACGGTGATTAATATTTATCTAAGTGCAGAAATATTGTGCTGAATCAGCTGATAAACTTCTAGCTACACCTTGCATGTTTCAAAATGCCTTTATGTACTTAAATGCATATTTTGCTGATTTTTATAGTGGCAAGATTTAAGTTTTTTAAGAGATTTTGAAACAAGAATACATTAATAAAACAAATTTCACAGATGCCTTAGGTTATGAAGGGCTTCTTTCTGAGGTTTGAACTTATCCACATGGCAACTCTTTTAGTTCTAAAACAGAATATGTCTTAAAAGCCTCTTCACTTTCACATTTAGATCTGTCACCTGAGGAAAGAGCTCATAATGCCACTAAACTTCTGCAAAGGCAAGCAGATGAGGTCAGAACAGAGTGGGATAAGCTGAATCTACAGTCTGCTGACTGGCAGAAGAAGATTGACGATGCTCTTGCAAGACTGCAGGGCCTTCAAGAGGCCATGGATGAGCTGGACCTGAAGCTGAGGCAGGCTGAGGCATTCAAGGGGTCCTGGCAGCCAGTAGGGGATCTGCTCATTGACTCTCTGCAGGATCACCTGGAAAAAGTCAAGGTACCTGTCATATATCGGTATTTCTGAGCTCTTTGCATGAATCCCCACATCAGTAATTATTTTTAGAGAGAGAAATTGATATCTTTGTATCATAGTGATATAAATTAAAAAAAAAATTAAAAGTTAATATTCTCATTGAGAATGTATATTGCTGACATGAGTAATAGCACTATAGAAATGTGTAAAAATCCTCAGCACACTCACTGTAAACTCAGAAGAGACAAAACTGGCACTTAAAAAAAGGAAAATAAAATAGGTAGGAGAATATATTATAAAATTCTATTGAATTAATTATTTTCTTTATTATATTTTCTTAAGTATGATGACTACACAATTGTTTCTATAATTGTAGAGTAGAATTTAAATAATTTAACATATATGGTTTTTTTCATGATGATGGTATTTGCTCTCTGTCTTTTTTGATAAATAGGCTTCATAACTAAGGATAGTTTAAAAAAAAAAAGCAGCAAGCCTGGAAAAATTGTCATTATTTTCTATAACTTAATGCTTATCTGCTTTTAAGGGTTGTTTCATGAAATCATTGCTTATTGGGAAACTTGGGCAGAATTGTCCCCTTTCAGCATGACTGCCATGGACAGACTTGATAAATAATACAAGATTCCTTCAGCCAGAGCACAATAGAGGCAGTTGCCATTTTGATAAGAATAAAGTGCCTCTGTTCCAGTCACATAAATGGGAATCATCAGTCATTTTGAGAGAGACCTGAGCTAACTGTTATTTTCTCTAGATGAACATTAGGATCTAAGAAAGAGGAAATAGAATTACTAATGGCAAGAAAAAAATGCCTCTAAAAATCAAATGTAATTTATTAAAATGAAAGTCCTCGAGTTTTAATCACACAGAAAGTTTAATGAGCGTCCTATGCAGATGCTGTACAAGAACAAATGAAATAGTTACTAGCTGATGAACAGCTAGCTGCAAAATTTATTTATCTTCATTTAAATTCATTAATGAACAGAAGAAATCTATTTATAAATTCTCAGAAAGTGTTATTGCAACCATGGTTTGTTTTTGTTTTTTAATTTTAAAGAAGATATCCTGAACAGCAACACTGAATCTCTGATATTACTGGAAAACAAAGCAAGTAGCTTAATTCTAAAGCTATGAGCAGGAGTGTTAACTCCATAATTATAGTTCTGAGTCCTGCAATGGTTTAAAAAGTAAATAAATACCTTCTAGATAACATAATTAATGACTTCATAATTGATTAACTTAAGGGTAAAATACCTTTCTTTTGCAAAATTTCAGTTAAAAGCTAAATTTGTTGAAGTTGTGTAGCCTTCCATTAAAAGTTGTTGATAAAAAGTAAGATTTTTTTCTCTTTATAAATTATATTATCTGCCAAACATTATCCAATCAATACATTATCTATGTCTCATCCTTGCTCTGGTTTTTATGATGAGTATCACAATGACTAGTATTACAGTATGAGGCAAAGTATCTAATTTCTTTCTATACATCTAAGAAACCCAAGCATGTTCTGAGCAGATGTTCAAAACATTGGTCATATCTGATTACATTTCTTGCAAATCCTTCTCTTAATTTGGATCACAATAGCTTTCCCAGCCCTAACCTGATGAATAACTTCCTGGGGAACGTGTTTACGTTACTGTCATTTGTCACTGTCCTCTTTAGTTTTAGTTGCAGGAGCTGCTAAGGTCGTGGCATAACTTTGAACTCACACAAAATAGTGGATTCTTGGTCAGTATTTATCTTGTAGTATTTTTATTATTATTACAGATGCTTCATCTGCATTAATGTACAAATTGATGTTCATCACTGATTGTGAGGACGAGAGATAGTTTCACCCATCCACTCCAAAGGATGCAACCTAGACTAGAGGCTGTCTATAACCAAAGTATTCTGACTTCTCTGCTGTCGTCTGTTATTCTCCCTTTTTTCTTCTCTCATATGAGTGGTCTTATCTGCAGACTAAAATGTAACTTACTTTCTTAATAACACACATTCTTTCTGTCTCCCTTCCAAGCATATCTTTCTGTCCAGCAAAATCCAAATCATCATTTAACTGTCTTAAATTCAGTTCAAATCCAAATGAATCTGTTACTTGTCCCTTAATATCCATTGCCTGATCAGTTTGATTGTAGCTCAGATTTTATTTTAGACATGGCCTATGCCCTCTGCAGCAAATTCAATGATGCTTTCTCCTTGCCATCACTAACAAAATGTTCTTTTCATCAGCATGTCTGGAACACTTAGGGTCTCATGAGACCACCACTCAGATTTTATATTAAGCTTTTGCTGCTGTGCATTTGATATGCAATCATGCCTACCTCATCCCATTCCAGGAATTGATGGTAGAACCAATTTGTCTCTCTTCCTTCCCCAAAGATCTCCTTTGCCATCCAAAACCATGATAATGATTATGCTAGCAGCATGCAACAATCATTGCATATCATGCTGATACCTCCTCACTGTTTTGCTGTCTCTCTGTAGACATCTGCTGAGAAATATTAATAGAAATTAGTACCCATAGGAAGTGTCAAGTTTTTATACTTTTCCACTCTGGAAAATTAGGTTTCTTTAATTGAAAGACACTGTTTTGAGATGTTGTGCACTGAGTTTTGTGACAGAAGCCAGTTTTAATGGTGTGGTTTTTCTTTAGTTAAAGGTGGTTCGGCTACTCTCAGCATACTGAGGAGAGCACAATGCAAAGCATTTTTTCTGCCAGTGATATTTTAACATACCACTAGCAGCAATATAACTGCTTTATTTTTCTGTAATGCACAGCACTGTAAGGGAGCAGCAGACCCTCTAGACTCCATGAGTATAACTACATTCTATTTTTTTTTTTTTGCAACCTCCATAAAACAAAACAAACAAAACCAAACCCAAAATAAACAAAAAATTCAACAACAAAAATAATGAAGAGTGGGCAGTAGTGTCTGTGGTTTCTTTAATTCAAAATAGAAGTGCATATCTCTAGGACACCTTCCAAATAAAGGGCTGGTCAGGTAGAATCATGTAGACTTTTTTCCAATTAACTCCAGTCTGCTATAGGATAATTAGTTCTCCTTCACTGTCACAAAAAGAGGGCACCTTCACTCAGTATAATGATTGATAACTGTGAAAAGCAGAACAGAATTTAGTGACAGAAGTCTTGTATTTTTCTACAAGGAATTTTCATGAAAGTCTTAGTCTTGCTATTTAGGAACTGCTGGTTGTTCTTGCAGATTCATTTTTATAGTTATGAGTAAAGCAGTTACACGGACTTCATGTACAGATTATAGACTTTATGTATTTGTTGTAACAAGGATATTCATAAAGGCTGCAAATATCCTTTTAAATTCTTTTGTCAAAGCCTATTTACAATTTTAATGTAATTTCTAGTTGAATTATATGCTGTTTATTTCAGACTTCCTTCAGCTTAATCGACAGTTGAAGTCAATTGTATGTCACTGACTAATGTTCACCGAAAAGTGTCACCCTGAAATTTATTTATTTGTAAAACAAATAGCGTTTGCAGTTATTCGTAAATCAGAAATGAACTGATCACTGATCTGCTCATCATCTACTGCAAAATGACTCTCTGTGTGCAGGGACGGGGGACAATCCTTTTGTCCTTAGTCATCTTTCCTCAAAATGAGACAAGAGTAAGACAACCCATTCAAATAATTAGCTGAGTTTCAGCTATGTTCATATGCAGTCATAGAAAGAAATTAAATAGATTTGCAAAGATTAAAATTCCATATCATTACAAAATTTTAATACTAAATCAGCCACCTCGATTTCAGGACACTGAATGAGAGTAGGTAGTTGTTAA
>VXBI01004326.1:226420-313156 GCA_013397375.1 Toxostoma redivivum | reverse complement strand
TTTTTTTTTTTTTGTCAGTGCACTGGTTTTAAAACACAGTTGGAAAATAAACCCCACTGGAAGTGTTCCCTTCCCTTCCCCTCCCCCTCTTCTCCATAAGAGGGAGACAAAAAGAGATTCTGAATTAATGACAATTTATTTGAAAAGCAGCAAGGAAATAAGAAAAACTAACAGGAACAGTAACAATATGAATACAAAAGTATACAAAAGAGAGTGTGATTTACATACAAAAAAAAAGATATTCATTGGCCACCATGTGGCCACCGAGATAAAAGGCAAAAATGGCCCCGGACCCTCCATGATGCCCCAGCCAACACCCCAGGTTTATTCACAGAGGAGAGAATTCCTATTTCCACCCCTCAGTGACGATGTGGAAGGTGTGGAATACAACCTAGGCTCAGCCATGAGGCCAGCAGCTCCATCCCCTGCCTGACCCTTCCCTGCTCTCTGACATGACCACAGTGAGAAAACCAGCTCTGTCCTGGGCAGAACTAGGAGAGGCAGTGAAATAGTGCATTTGCCTTT
The DNA here is from genome assembly GCA_013397375.1 of Toxostoma redivivum. Classification (NCBI taxonomy): domain Eukaryota; kingdom Metazoa; phylum Chordata; class Aves; order Passeriformes; family Mimidae; genus Toxostoma; species Toxostoma redivivum. The sequence continues at coordinate 312,631 of VXBI01004326.1, read as the reverse complement.
AAAATGCCATGCTGCTTTACAGGACCTTGGAGATTTGCTTTGTAGCAACTATTTTCTGGGACAAGGAGTTGCTATAACCTGGAAAAGCTTTTGGTAATGAACACAGGTTATTATTCAACCTTTTCTGTTTATATATCTAACATACATTGTTTACAAATTAACTAATAGCAATAGATACTGTGTTATTAATGATTTAAAAACAATTTGACTGAACCTACAACCTAAGCATATATTCTTTGCAAGTCCTTTTAGCTTTAATAATGCTGAATGAAACCATACTAAAGGGAAAATTTCCTTTGCATAATTTCCTTTATGTTTTCTGTGACCTTGGTGTAGTCGTTGTTAGACTTTGAGATCACACTTTGAAATCCTTCTAGTTACTTATAGTTCCTAGTTACTTCATCTCTTCTTGGTTGCAAAGTAACTGAGTAACTCTGATTATATGGAAAAATTGGTGAGGAACTGTTTATAGCACTCCAGCAGTCATGCTGCCATGACATGGGTAGAGTTGCTCTTGTAGAGTGAATTACAATCTAAATTTGCTTATTTACTTTTCCCCTTCCATGGAGGAGAACACAGTTTCAGCATAAAGGGCAAGACAATAGCATAGCTTGTATTTGTTCAGGAATCATAAAGCTGTATATCAGTTGTTGATTTTAAATAAATAAATAAATAAATAGATCAAAAATTATAGCAACCTAGTGATCTGTGTTTCAGGATAAGTGCATCTATTTATTGGTATGCTTCTGCTTATTAAATTAGACATCCTAATAAGAAAATATTTTCTGCTAGATATAACATTGCTACAAATTATAGCTTTTTCCCTTAAGAGTTCAGAAAAGAAGAAAATTAATACCTGGCATTAGTTCATTTTTCATTTAATCTATTCAAATTTTAATAACCTTATTTTTAAAGAAATACTGAGTTAATCTTCCAAATTGCAGGAAATAACTTTTGAAAATTGTAATGTTTTACTGGTTTGGAAATACAGAATTCAGAATCGGAGAGAACTTAAAGGGAATTTGATTTTCTTTCTCCCCTGATATTTTTTGTTTGAACTATTTTTATCCCAGAAGAGGATTTATATTCTACTGTAGTGCACTCTTGCTTGGTCATTTCTGAGTTTATAAAAATATATAGGATGGAAAATTAAATCAGCTGAAATCCATTTTGTCTCAACACCGCCTGTCCCCAGGAGCACTACAATCAAATAAAAATACAGGGTGAGTTTAAAAGCAAGCTAAGTGTAGCATATTGAGCTAGTGGCTGACAAAACAAGGTTTCAATGCAATTTGAATCAGAGTACACCAAACCCCGCAAAGAAGAAACTAACTCACTTTAAATGAAAAGATGGAGACTGTTAAACTGTCCTGGGACAGTTCAACCTTGTATAGTTTTAAATATAAAATGAGAAGAAATGCTCTGGCCCATGAATACTTCTCTACTTGGACACTAAGTGAGCTGAGGGGGAGGATCCTCAGTGCTGGGAACCTGGCCCAGGTGAATGGCAACCCTTCACCTTACTGTGCACATGGATCCTGCTCGTATGAAACCTTCCCACAACAGAAATTCATCTGACACAGGCGAACTTTTCTCCCTAAGTCATCTCACATTTTCTTCACAGTGCCAGATGTTCTTTTCTGTCTCTTTCACTGGCTGTGAGAATTGAGGTTTAATATAAGCCAGAGCTAGTGGGAGACTCTTCTATTTGAGGGAATTCTTCACGAAAATGTCAGGCTGGCATGAGGCCACAGCCTTGTATAAGTGCTGCTCACAGACCAGGGAAACAGACTTTCTCTGTAGGCACAGTTGGCCTTTTCTTGAAATCTGCTTCATACTAAGTGTGAGAAATACCCATGATGGAACATGTCAGGGCATGGATCATGCTCATAGTTCTGCCATACCTGAGTCCTAATGGGATGAATAGTGCAGAATTGAGGGATTCACAAATCCCAGAAATGGGATGCACGAGTGCAGAACAAGTTGGCAAATGTTATTGAGAGGCATTATCAATTGTCTTCAAGAGTCATGGCAGCTGGGAAAAAATCTTGCATCCTGGAAGAGAGCAAGTGCTACTCTCACCTTCAAGTAGGACAGGAGGAAGGACACAGGGACTTATGGGTTAGTCAGCCTCACCCAAATCCCTAGGAATGTGATGGAACAGCTAATCCTTTAAACCATCTCCAGGCACATGAAGGACTAGAAAGTTGCATTGGAGGCAAGTCGTATGTGAGATATTACAGTAGTTGATCTTGAGTCGATATCATTGAATATCTGCATTAATGAAATGGTCCCTGAGACAGAGCCCACCTTCAGTAATTTCCCACTTGACACAAAAGTGGAAGGAAGAGCCATTACACCAGATGGTTGTGCTGTCATTCGTATGGACCTTGACAGCATGGAGAATAACACTGAGGGGGATCTCGTGAAATTCAACAAGGAGAAATGCCAAGTCCTGTGTCCTGGGAGGAAGAGCCCCAGGTAACAGTACACAAAGCAACTCTGAAAAGAGCCTTGGGTCCTGGTAAACAAACAGCTGATGGGAACACACTGTTGAAATCCAGTTATTACAATTACTAGGGAGATGCCTCTGCCTGAATTAAGGTGCAAACAACACCATATGCCAAAGTCAATAGTATGGATTTTATTTAACATTAAAATGTGAGGTAGACAGATAGAAAGAAACAGAAAAGGATTGAGGGGGGGAAGAGGGAGGGGAGAAAGAGAGCGAGAGAAAGAGATCAGATGGAATGATAGTCACCACCCATGGATCCAGCAGTATCACGTTGATCCTCTTCACCCTGGGCTTCTAAGTGGTGGGGGTTCCAAGGTCACTCCAAACTTCTCACCATTTATGCATTTTAGCAGAAAAAAAAGGTATCAATGCTTATTGGCTGCACAGTTATTCAGTTGGTTAAATTATTCCTTTACTTCCAATGCTAATTAGTCCCATGCTTGTTCTTTCTCTTTGTTTGAGTCAGTGGTCTCCTGTCATGAGTCAGTGGGTTATGGTGTCTCCCCACCAGACCCAGCCACAGCCAGCCACCAGCACACTGCTGAGCTGGCCTTCCCACAGACTCCTTGCAGTGCAACATCCTTCTCCCCAGCTTCATTTACCTTTACTTAGACCTGAGATGATTGGACATTAGTACCACCTTTATCTTGTCTCAAGTTGCTGTCAGGTGGATTAACTCACAGTTCAAATTTCAGGAATCCAGAAGACATATTTGGGATGGGATGGGTTTTGGTGGTCGCAGAGGAGCAGTTGCTTCTTCAGTGGCAAAGTCCTTCAGTGATCTTAACAGCATTTGAACAAATTGTGATCTTTAAGTCTTTTACACACACCATCATGGCAAAGAAGGCTGACAGCACCCAGGGGTGCATCAGGCAGGACATTGCCAGCAGTTTGAGGGAGGTGGTCCTTCCTCTCAGCCTTGGTCACACTTGGAGAGCTGGGTCCATTCTGGGCTCTGGGGTATGAGAGAGGTATGGACTTCACTGGAACAGGTCCAGTGCAAGACCACAAATATGGTCACAGGACAGAAGCATATTTCCTGTCAGGAGAGGCTGAGAGAACTGGGACAGCTCAGCCTTGAGACTCAAGGCAGTTCAGTATCTTATCAATGTGTATAAATTCCTGATGAGAGGGAATGAAGAGAAACCTGGACTATTCTTAGTACTATCCAGTGACAGAAGAGACAATGGGCACAAATTAACATCCATCAAGTTCCACCTGAATATGAGAAGAGACACCTGTGTCTGTTCACCCTGGCACAGGTTGCCCTGAGCAGTGGTGGAGTCTTGATCATTGGAGATATTTAAATCCTGACTGGACATGGTCCTGGGCAACTGGCCCTGCTCTGAGCAGAGGGGCTGGGCTAGATGATCTCAAGAGCTGCCTTCCAGCTTCAGCCACTCTGTGATGACAGTTTAAAGTTTTGTCAGAATGAAAACGTTTTTTAGTGCATGTGTTTGTGATAATTTTCAGTACATGTACAAAATTATTTAGAAACCATTATGCATTTAAACACTAATAACAGTAAAAAATTTGTGTTCTTGCCTTCAGTTTTTGTACATGTCCAAGCTTGTACGATCTTGAAAAGTCTATTAAGAAATGCAAAACATTTAGTTCCTAAATATAGTTCCTACAATGTTTAGTCCTGTATAAAGACATGAACTGCTTAAATAGTAAATAATATTGCTGGAAAACTAGAGATGACTTTCAAATTATTCTATTTTTTTTCCCCCTTCCTTTATAAAAAGCTAAGAAAAATGCCTTGTTTTAAATGCCTTGTGTTTAGGCTAATAAAAATGAACATTTGTGAAAGAGGATACTACCTACTAAGGTCTTGCATTTACTGTCTCTGGGGGAAACTAACTTTGGGATCAATTTTAATTTCCAATGTTGTGCTCTAAGCATAAACATAGTGTTCAAATCAAAGGCTGGTGTTGCTATAATTGCCAGTCCATAAAAATTGAGAAATAAAAATCTAGAGATTATGCCAAATTGCCTTTAACATCTTACACAGGCATCGTGCCAGTTCCATCCATAACCAAATAGATAGAGACTCATTTCCAGAAGCTGGCACTGAACATTTTAATCATTTGATGCATTGGTAAAATGAACTTTAAAGTCTCTTTTAACTCCTGTTTGCAACAAGGGAAGGGTACTGCAGTATATGCATTGTGAGATTCATGGTCCCTCTGCCCATGAGTATGGGAAACACTAATGAGTCTTGATTTTTACCAGTGTATTCAGGGTGACTCAGGACAATATAGCTGGGAAAAAATCTCACACAATAGTGGTGGAGTAATTGTCCACATGTTATCTCACATAGATTTTTTTTAAACCTGTTTACAAGTCCAAGTATTGTTAAGGAGCACGAAGGACAGAATAACACACAAAATGGATCTGATCCCAAGCATTTTTTCACACCAGAAATGCTTCAGGTAAGTCAGAGCCAATAGGAATACTGACTATTTTAAATCATAACTGAAAAGCCTAATAGCTTGTTTTAAGTTTCTTGCTGAATAATTGCATACCAGTTGCAAATAAATAATTATTAGATATTGCCTGTTTATTGAATACAATTTTCAAGACATACAGCTAAACTCAATCTCAGTACTACTGAGGTGTGCATAAGGGTATATGACTTTTTTGTGCATGCTGTTATTTTCCTTTGTCAGTGTGGCAAATGCTAAGCAGAAGTGGTTTCATACTCTTAGGACAGCTGCATAAATGCTGCTTGTTCTGACAAGGCACTGTGGTGGACTACATCTAAACATACATGGTAGGTGTTTGGATCAGTAGAAATGAGGACAGTAAATGTAAAAAAGCATTTTTAATGATCCATTGGCATTTTTCAGTAGCAGACAGTAAATAAAAAACAGTCCTCATTTCAGTTTTTCTCTCTGCACAAGGAATACTTAATGTTTTGGGAATATACTTCCTCTTCAGGGTGTATTTTCCAAATGGCTTAATGGGTCATCCTATTCCATTAACAGTGAGCCAGAAGTTACAGGCACCTGATTCAATTTTGGTTGGATTCCTGAACTCTGTGTTTGACTTGTCAGCCAGCAGTTGTACATTGAGGGAGAAGGGGGTTAAGAAATGGAAAATGTGCATTGTAGAGTCAGTGTTCCTTCCTGAACTTAATCATGAATTTGGCAACAAAGACTCCATGCAGCTAGAAAAATATATGACATTGATTACATATATATGATGAATATATACTATATATTTTATATATGCATATTTACCAATAGGTGTATATATAAATATATATGACATATAAATATAAGTGCAATTTACAATTAGTATAAAATACTTAATACTTCTATTGAAATAAGACTGTTTTCTCTTTTTCACTCTCCTACTTGAATGATTAGTTAATTTTCTTTCAGTTTTTATGGAACCAATTTATGAATCCTAACAGAAAAAGCAAACCTTTTCATGGCATTGACAAAATCCCTCCCCCTTTGGTGAATCTTTAAATAAAAAGACCTACTTTTTTTTTCCTCTCTTCTGAACATTGGGCAGCCTTCCAAAGCAAAATCAGTTTGTTAGGGCTCCTTAAATAAAAGATAGGATAAAACCACCCACGTGGCATGTAAAATGTGGAAGAAAAGACATCCGAAAAAAAAAAAACCTAAGCATCAAATTTTCATTAATAGAGTTGATATTCTGGAAAGAGGCAAGGGCTATCTGGTGGTTTTTACTACCTTAGAATAGGATACTCAAAACACAAACAAATTTAGTGGAAAATATGCAGAAAACAGCTTGCAAATAATTTTGGGAGGCTTATCTTACATCTTTTAAAATATTTTAGAAACTCATCTGTTATTACAGGCCTTAGCCTAAAATCCTTTTGGAATTGAAGTTCCAGCACTAAATAGAAAATACATAAGAAATTCCAAGAGAATAACCAGTAGGGAAAAGAATTGGCTTTGGTACTGAGCACTGCTCTGTACCAAGTTCAAAACATTGCTATCGTAATAGGGATCGTTATGAACTAAAGGTCAGCATCTCTGTAGGGACAAAAATAACCAAAAAAATCCACTACAGCAGTGTTCAGTTTTCAGAAAGAAAGCTGCACACAAATGAGGGAGCCTGCCGAAAGGGAACCAAAAGGACAAAATGTGTGCAGGCAGCACAGAGGCACTGCATCCTGAGAACCAATCCATGCCATCCAAATGGATTCAGAATAACCTGGAAAGATGGGGTGGTTAACAAAATAATAAAGAAACATATTTGGGGTAAAAATACAAAGAACAAATTGTCTTGATTAAGATCATTAAATCACCAGAACCAGATGGCTGTTTGGTTAAGTGTTCTAATGGAAGTGTAAAATAGCTGTATCTATTAACAGCATTTTCTTATTTAAATTCAGGGGGTTTTAATGAGGAGTGATGAGGGACACACAAGGTGACAATTTTCAAACAGTGCATGTAGTCAGGCCTGTGGACCTACAGACAAGAAAATCTGGGAAAGGATATTCTGTAGAAGAGGTAAGAGTTATGTAAAAGTAGGTATGCCTTACATCTCTCACATAACTGTGCCTTTAAGGAAACATGAGCATAATGTTTAAGGGGCTGCCTGTCATTTGCCACTCCCCAAGGATTTTAAGGATGTCTTCCAGCAAAGAAACTAAGTTCCAGTGAGACAACAGAAAAGGTCTCCTGGTGGATAAATAACCAATTATGTGGTAATTTCCTATGAAAGATGGAAAACAAAAAGCACAGGTCAGTTTTCCCAAACAGGAAGATGATGTGCTTCAGAAGGTCTACTCTGTCCAGCATGTACATAAATGAACTGGAAAGGAAAATTATTAATGCAGTGGCACATCTTGATGATACAAACCTATTCAAAGCACTTAAGGTGAGGACAGATTGTAAACATCTATGGAAAGATTTCACAATACTGACTGCCTGCAAAGTGATGGCAGATGAAATCAAATGCTGATAAATCTCAAGCAAAATGTAGGAAAAGCCATCCCAGCTTTCTGTGTACAGTAATTATCTCTTTAGGCCTTTCAAACATTCCTTTAGCATCCATAAAAGAGGTCTTGGAATCATAACAGAAGTCTCCGAAAACATCACATCAATACTCAGGACTGTTCAGAAAGCCAAATGCAATGTGAGGAATTACTGGAAATTACTGGAAAAGGAGAAAATGTCATGGTGCCACAGTGTAAGTCCCTGTTGTATCCATAACATGCATATCATAGGAAGTGTTTGGGATCCCCAATCTAAAAGAGTTATGGCAGACTACTAAGAGGTATCCAAGAACAGAATAAATGGTGTTGGAGTGAGGTTTGTCTCATTTTGCAAGTGTGAGATAGCTGTCTATATGTGAGTTACTTGCATAGGCTCCCGATGTAGTCAATTAAAATCTGCTCATTTCTGTTGTTGAAATTCAGAATGTGATTCTTGCCATCCTTCAGTAAAATCTTACATTATGTTCAACTCCTGGGTTTGATTAGCTGTGACATATAAAGGAACCATGTAAGTGTAAAGGCAACTCACTCAGATGTACACATCTTATACATACCCACATTTAACTAAATATATCTCAATCTTTGCATCTTAAGCATAAAGAAGGAAAAAACATGATGTAGGTCTTGTACATCCTGACACAGCACAAAGTCCACTAGGAGTGGTTGACCTGTCTCTTATGAGCTAAGATTTAGGGAAGGTCACAAGTGTGTCTCCAGGAATTGGTTTGAAAAACCCAAAATCTCTAACATAAATGTTAAACTCACCCTATGATATTTTAGATCATAAAAGCCTATGTTAGTCCAAAAATCAAATATGTAATTCCTTGGAAAAGATCCCATCAAGAATAAAAATACAGCCTCTGGCTCCATAATCTCTGACTCAAGTTGCTGAGCTGAAAGAACACAAGGAACAGGGAAGCTGATGCTTTCCTTCACTTTCTTCCTTAAGCAATTGTATTGGCTACTATCAGACAAGGGACTGGGCAAGATGAGCTTTTCATCTAACTGATTATGGCCATTGTGTGTTCTCTAGACTTTTAGTATTTGTCTGGTTAGGATGTCTGTGGTATGTGCCTTCTAGAGTCCTTGCTCATTTTCCAAGGCATTTTGAAATATTTTCTAACAAGAGTGTACGGATCATTTAAAATCCAATCTACCACCTACAGTATCACAAACCATTGAAATTCTGTCTTGCATAAGGACAGTTATAATGAAGATAATTTGGGGCTGGTTGTCCTATTGCTGTTCACACTGTGAACTCATTTGCACTCTGAGCAATTTAATGGGTACATCTCCTTGTGATAGTAATACACTACTATTCACCATGTATGTTGCTTTTTAAATTGCCAGCAATATAATTCTTTAATTTTTTTCAATATAAACCTGTTATATATTTAGTGTTCTTTATGCAGAAGAAAAAAAAAAACCCAGAAAAAATCAACCAGTCTTGTACTAAAAAAAAATGGTTATTAGAAATATAAATATTTCTGTAACACATTTCCAGTACAAATTCTAAATTTCTGCTTCTACAGATGCTTAGCTCTAGAACCATGTATGCTGACTGATGGACTGGTTGTCTGTGATAAACTATTGTTTAAAGAAGATTTACAGTTGCAGGCTTCCTAATAGTACAGTCATATTCCAAATATTTCCGTGGTTATTTTTCTCTTTTCTGTCTACAGTTTTCTAATTGTAAGCTTACTGGCATTAATTAGATAGCTGTTCATTGACTAGCATTCCTTTTTTTGTTCTTGCTGTTTATCATGTTTGGATTTGGCCAGCTACTAAAACACTAGCAAAAATTCAGGCTGAGCAATAATAGAATACAGAATACTGAATTTGAAGGCAAAAGCTGTGGTATTTTGTGTATTGGAATATTATTATCACACTGCAAAAATCATTATCCTTGCAGCACAAAAAATTAATTAGGACATCAATTGAAGAGAAGGCAAAGATGAGTTTTCTTTTACTTCCATGTCTATTTCATTTCTTTTGGTGTGGCTTCTGTGCCATAGCCTTTCTGATCTGTAAAATAACTTACAGTCGAAAAACATACTGACTAATTATGAAAGATTTTCTATTTCACTTTAATTTGGGAATGATTTACCTAATAATTAATGTCATAATTTAAGTGAGACCAGTACTTTCAAGTCCACAATGCAGGTCCAAATAATAGGTCTGAAATCAAACAGATACTTTAATATATGTTTAAAAACAAGTGTCTAATGAAGTTTGTGTGCTTTGCTTAAGCAGTGAGGTTTTTCAATCAGAAACTTGATCCTAATCCCATACAATTAATAGAAAATTAACTCGATTTAGTACAGGAACTACATTAAAATCCATTGTAGTGCAGGAACTGATCTTTGTATCTATTGATTGGCATTTACTCTATCAGTGGTTTTTATTTTATATATTTATTTATTGTATGTATTTAATTTTTATTATATATTACCTTTATTATATATTTTCTCTTATAAGATATCTAAAGATATACACATGTATATCTATATTTTATGCAAAGTGGTCATTGGTGACACTAGGGGTATTCTCTCATCTTGGAAACTAAGCAACACAGGAGGAACTGAGTTGATGATCCCAAATGTAAGCCAAGAGTCATGACCAGGTACCTTGGGCCATGAAAATAGCAGATCACAGGAAAAAAAGCAGTGAAACCACCTCTCGTAAGTGAAGTGCTCAGATAGCAGTGTATATATTTCTTCAGCCTTTGAGGCTTTTGCTTTACAACAACAAATGTCTACTTTTACAGCATGTTGTTTGTTGTCTGAACACAATTGCTAACCAAAAAGTTCAGGGTAAGCACATATATAACTCCCTAGGGTAAAACCAAACGTGAACTGTCTTCCTTTTCTTTGTATTTCAGACCTTGCTCAGCACTGAGCTGTAAATCAGTTCTCACCAGTAATCTCAGTTCTACTCCAGTGGTATAAAACTGGTGAAATGGGGAAATCAACTGTTATGTCATGAACTTGATGAATGCATCTTCTGCCGTTTGCAGAAGTTCTCTGCACTTCCTTTACAAAATACACATCCCTTCTGATGGTGTATTTTAAAGACTGATCATTAGAGTCATTCACTGTACGAGTACCACTTAAGTCAGTCTAACTCCTTATGTTGCAGGGTAATTTAACATAATTGATGGAAGTCAAGTCTGGTTTTAAAAGACATTTGAGAAACAATTTTTCAATGATATTTATCTTTAGTGCTCTTCATGGCATTCTAATGTCTATGAATATCTTCATATTATTTACTCTTAAGGTTCACCGAAATACTGGATGGGTTATTTTTACTTTATTTTGCATCATCTGTTGATGAAAATATTAATATGCAATAATTTCAGATTACTTGATCTTCTAAAATGAGATGCATGTGGTTTATATTAAAAATGCTGAGAGAAAGGAGCTATAGAGCAGACTAATATAGCAAGTAAATTATTCTGCAGACATCATATGGCCATAAAACATGATCCTGAGAATGATAGAATTTGTCCCTAAGAAATGACTCATTGTTACATTCTGACATATTTTATCACATTAAAAATTCATAAATGTCTGCTTAGAAAAGACAAATATGGAGCAGTAGGAGATCTACATAGAGGTTCCTCTCTTTGATAAAGTCATGGTGCCTTGAATTTACCCAGATACATCATGGAGACATCCTCATCAGGTGGTTGATTTTAAAAAGAAGTTTGTAACTAGCAGATTCTGGTTTTCAAATACTTTACTGAAATTATTAGCTAAAGTGTTTTTATGCATGGTTTTAAAGGTTATCTTAAAAGAAATATTAATTTAATTTTTCTTTTAAATATGAGTCATGTAAGCCAGTTTGAGATGTATAGCAAATTTTTTTAATTTTTCTTTCTCTTTTTTTTTTTTTTAATGGACTTCCTATTATTAACCTTTTTATTTGTAACACACACAATACCCGTGGTAAAACCATGGCCTTATTGGGGTCTGTAAAAGTGTCATCCTTTTTCCATTTGTTGTATTTGGGAACAGCTGTCTTCCTCTGTTTCCCTGTGTTAAACTGTACTCATCACTCCCATCCATCCTGAACACGTTCCACACAAGTAAAGGGTGAAGCAGGAGACAAGTGTGCTCTGCAGTGCACCTCCCAGTGGGTGTGCTGCTTAGAAATTCAGCTAAACTGGCCAAAAGTGCCTGTGAAGGTTCCAAATTCATAGCACCTTCTGAAATACCAGGCCTTGCACTTGAGAAATAGAGTCCATACAAAGTTAAATAAACAGCCTGGCAACCAAATCGTGACCGTATGCTCTTTCCTTTCAGCTTGGCATGCAAAAATATCTTTAAGTTACTAATCAGCTGGTAGCAGAGCCAATGGTTTTTTAAGTCAGTGCTGATATTTATTTATATTTATGTTTGATTCACAGGTCTATCGAGCAGAGCTTGTTCCCCTTAAAGAAAAGGTGCATCACGTCAATGAGCTCGCTCACCGCTTCACTCCCTCCGATATTCAACTCTCCCAGTACAACCTCAGCTGCGTGGAAGACCTGAACACAAGGTGGAAGGTGCTACAGGTATATTTCATATTACTTTTTTCTTTAGGCTGCATTTAAGTAAATATTTCTATTTCTCTGTGCTTTGTTCCCTGTGGGATAGCACCAAAGGCATGCTAAGGAATTAAAGGAGGGAAAACAAGAAAATGTTTTGTTGTTACCATTCGTAAATGCATTAGACAGAGACCCAACTTGATACTGGAGACGGTTTAAAAATATAAAGGGCAAGCCACATGTTTTGCACACAGTTCAAAGATAATACCTTCTCTTCCACAGAGCTCAGGAAACATTGTGAACAATTCACTTTTCACTGTAAATTATTGCTTTGATTTATCAAATCCAGATATTTGGAAAACAAATCTTTTCATCTTCTCTGAAGGTACTTGGAGACAGTATGTCAGGGTGAGATGTTATTGCTGATAGAACAGATAGTTAATTGAAATATTATGGTTTACTGTCTTTTTTTCATATATACTTAAATGTCATCTGGAAGATACAGAGAGTAAGGTGAAAGCACTCCAGTAAATTTTTAAACACATCCTGAGGGGAAAAGACATAATAACTTTGAAAGATTATGATATACTAAAAGCCAAGTTGTGACCCTTGGAAAGAGGAAAGATGCATCTGCTCCTATAATATTTTTTTTTCTGCTTAAAAGAGACCAGAGTTTGAAATGTATTGAGAGGCAGAGCTCATTTTTGTTAGAAGAGAATTAAATAGCATAGACTGGAATAGAATAGATCAATTGCAACAAATATACAATTATTTAGACCAACTGCTCTACCTACAAGATCTGCTGGACACTCACACCCAATGGCACTTTTTAGAGTATTATGTATTTTTACATCTTAGGGCTAGACTTTTTATGCATGACCAGCACTCCAGCTAGATGTGATGTCCTTTATACAAAACTGAAATTTTGGCCATGTAATAGGAAAAGCAAAAATGAAAATTGCTTTTGTTTTATGCAAAACCACTCTCCTTCTAAGGTATGTTCCTACTGTTTATTTCTAGTTTTAGTTTTCCAGTATGTTTCTTTTTCATTTCGGTGGTTTAGTAGTTTTTTTATTTATTTATTAATTGCTTTTGTTATGCGAATGTCACCTAAAATATCGACTTCATATTTTAGTCTTTTCATTATTTTTTTCTGTATATTTCAGTTTCTTTTCATGTGTCTTTCCTTTACATTGGTTGTGTTTTCTCTCAGGCTTCTCTTAATTCTTATTTTCAAAAAGCAATTTTTTTTGTGTTCCTACTCTTCTCTGTCTTTCCCCATCTGGCTTCCCTTATTTCTCTTTGGATTTTTTTTTTCTGTACTCCCCTTATTTCTTTCCTTAGTTTACTTCTCTTTTTCTCCTTCCTCAAAGGTTAGATCTCTCTCTCCCCTTGCCATATTCCTAATGGGGAAAGTATTTCTTATCCATGTCTCCCATTTCCTAGAAAATATCACTGCAGGAAACTCATAAAACAGAGAGTTCTGTGCTATTGCTTGCCAGAGAGATACCCATCCTTGGTTATGTGTGGGGAAAGTGGATAAAGACATAAAATTTATCACATCTGAAACACCAGCGAATTCTAGTGTTAGGAGAAAGTTGAAGAGCATTTTGTAAGGAAGATAATCATGTCTCACTTGTTTCTTTATTAACACTGGGAACTTACATAAGATTAGAGGAGGAAATGTATCATCTTAAGCCAAATCTTTCACAGATTTAATATTAAATTAATTTTATAATCATAAGGCCAATCGTAGTCAGTCATTTGCAGCATTGCACAGTGGTTTTACAGTGAGATTGGTTCTGTTAGTGAATAGAATCTAATATTCCTCCAGAATCTTCGCAGAACTTCATTTGTATTTTTGCAGTAAGGCATGTTTGCCATTAATTTACCTGGTTTGTATTCAATTTTAGTGAATATACTCTGGAGTATTACTGGTACAAAAATATAGAGAAAGCACTCAACCACTCAAAGACTCAACCAGTCCTGATTTTGAAGTGTTGTGTGGAGTGCATTTCATTAATGAAAGCTGATGCACTCAGCTCAGTCACTGAAAACTGTGTCATCTTCTGTGGATTTTGAGTAGCTTCATGCTTTCAATAGAGTGGTTTGGAGGAAAATATGTTAGTTATTTTTAATTTTTCTTAAACATGAAAGGAGATTAAATCTTTCCAAGATTTCATCTTGGAAATATTATGATGTTGTTATGAATTTCACAAGGGGCTCTCATATGTGCTTCAAACCCTGTGTGCAATGAGCTCATCCTGGGGCAGAAAGAGTCTTGCAAACCCTTGCTTACTTCCAGCTAACATTTAGGGAGTCAGGAATCTCCTAAAATAGGTGGGAGTTATATCCATCTCACTTAGAGATCTGGTTGGTGTAATGCTGGGCAAAGGGCAAAGCTCCTCACACGTAGGAGAATTTACAAGTATCCCACACAGAACATAGCTTTCAGTTATCAAGAAATATTTTTTGGTTTAAATCAAACTTTCTTTGCTTTTATTTAGAATAGTACCTTTAATAAGCTGAAAAATACAAGTAAGAACTGTCTTTCATCCAAAAATGTGTCTATTAAGATATTTTGCTATGGTATTAAACTCTAGTACTTTTACTTTTGAAAGGTGATAGTTTGTGAGTAGTTGTCTTTGAGCACATCAAAAACCTAGAGCTAAATCAACCCAAGGTCTTTTCCAATCTAAATTTTCTATAATTCTATAATTTATATACATATATATATAATGACTGTCAAGAAGCATAAGCCCTAATTTCAGTATCATTCCTAGCTCTTCAGCTCATCTTGCATCAGTAACGAAGATTCTGCAGGATATGGGGATTTGAAGATTGTTGTGGTGCAAAAAACATGCTGCCATTTGTTCGAAGATCCAGCCACAACTATTATTTTGTTTCCTTGAGGAGCACTCTGTGCTTGCAGGGGCTGTGAAGAGCCAGCAGGCTTTTAGTACCCCTGCAGGCAGTTATCTAAAGTCATATCATCATTTTATTTGTATTCTGCTGAGGACAGGCTCTTTACTGTGCTGCATAATGCACATTACTGTAATAAGTATTGCTGTAATTAGTTATTTCAAAAACCAGCTTCTTTTGTGTGCTTCACAAATATTAGCTGATTTTTTCAATCTGTGGTGAGAAATATGAATGAATCTTACCATCTTATTTCCAGAGGTACTAAGATCAAGAATATAAAAGCCAAAAAGGAAATCCCTTCTTCCCTGAAATCAGTGTAAAATTGTCACTATGCAGCAAGGTCTTGCTGGCCAGTGAATCTCTAAAGAGCTGAGCCACAGGAGTTCTGGGCAGCAGTCCCCAGCTCACACCTTGCTTTTTATAGGGGTTGGACATCAAGGCAAGGAAGTTGCAGTAAAATATAAGCTGAAATCAGCAGTGACCTACTGTAGCAGGTTTTAAGTTTTTTAAATTTTACTTCACCTTCTGTCTTTCATGCCTTCTCCAAGAAAAAATATCCTACCAAAAAATGAAATAACAACAAAAAATACCTATGGAAAAGAAGTGTCTTCTTCAGGTCTCTTGCAGCTGAATTGAATCAAGTTCACTTTTTTAAATTGCACGTAGTAATGGTTTCAGGAAGTACACTTCATGTCTAAACCATGGAATTAAAATTTCAAAGTGATGAAGGATATTCTCTATAATTTTTCCTAGAAAAAAAGAAAAACTTCTCTTGCTTTACAGTTGTCCAATTGGTAGTGCATAGTCATACACAAGAGCTCTAGTCATATACTTAAACAGAATACTGGCCTTAAATTGTTCTATATCTTAAAATACAAGTAGGTTATTTATCATTAAACAGTGAGTGTAAACTGAGGTTAAAGTTGATAGATTGACAGATGATGCAACAGTAGTAAGAAAGATGTTTCTTCCTCTATATGAGACAGAGAATGTCATGTCTAAATGAATGGGCAACATAAAAGGCAGATTTTCATATTTTTATGTTTATATTTTATATTTGTATATTTTATCTTTCATATTCAATATTCAATATTCCATATTATTACCTATTATACCTATTAGACCTTAGCAGTTTCTCTTTTCATTGTGATATTTCATTAATTTTAATAACTAATTTGTTTCTTTTTCTTTGGTTTTTCCTCTTTTAAACTATATTTTGACATCTGTCATCAGTTAGTAGCTGAAAAAAATGAGAGACAACTTTTCCAAATATATGGAGCCAAAATTCTAGCTCAGTTAGAATTATAGTGGTTAAGTCACTACTAAAATCAAGGTGCTTTTCAGCCTTGGAATTTGAAATTATTTTGTAGTTGAAGATTTCATTTTCCCAGCAGAGGGAGATTTTGATCCTTTTTGGAAGTTAAATTTTACCCTCAGACTACCTAGTTAAAATGTTGGTTTGTATGTTCCATGAGAACAGGAACTTCTGCCAAAACCACAATTGTTACAGCTCTGTAATGGTCTCTTTTTTGTTTAATTGGCTATGCCAGTTGGCTGCAGAAGTCATAGACCCAAGCATTTTTCTTCATTTCTGTTAGATTGAGTCTCAGATTTTTTCAATGTTTGCAAAATTATGCATATAGAATTCATTTTGCAGTGATTTGTTCTTTAGAGATCCGTCTTTAGAAATTCTGTAAGTTAGTGGAGGAAGGCCAACTGTCAGGATTGGGATTCAATTCTACTAATGAAGCCTGTGTCAAAAATTGGAAATATTCCGTCCAAAACTAGGAGGACACCTTCATTGTGGCATCTTTAGGGTAGTCAGTGAAAGAGAAAGTGTGTAACTATAAACAGGAAAGGTTATCATCCACAGACACGACAGCAGGAAAACTAATAAAGCCTTACTAAATTTATGATGTGTGTGATGAATTTCACTTTGCTGGCAATTGCAAATGCTTTGATCATTTTTTGTAAAGGAGGTGCATTCATTTTGAGAGTTTTGTTATCCTCTTTTGACTTCCTTTACTCTGAAATTTTGTCCTCTATGAAGATGTTTTGAAGAACCATGCAGAAAAATAGCAATTTACTCTACTTTATATTCTCATTACAATATATGCATCTGTAGATTTTTGGATGTATTCTTTTGTTTCTCATAAATGTATGTCAGTGCAGGGGATTATAAAATTTGAATTATGCTGTTTATATGTGAAAAAAAAAGCACCTAAAATTTATCAAAAGTAAGAAAATTTGTTACACACGGATCTTGAATTTAGCACTCCCTTGTAAAACCTTTGCATATACAATGTACTCTGTAAGATCTCCCATTTATCTATTTGATGGATAAATGATAGGAAAAGAATGAGCATATTAGTTGATATATGTAAGTCTCATTTCCTTATAAAGGAAGACTTGAACAATTTACTTCCACCTGTCAGCAGTTATAGATTATGTTTGGCAGCACACATCCATATGACTCATAGCAGACTATATTTAGGATATTGAGGAAAACAGAGGTTATGATACTGTTGAAAAATATATTCAATGGAAACCAACATCCACTAGTTCTGTTGGGTTTTAGTCAAGTAGTTTTAGCTAAATCATCCAGCTTGTAGCTCTTTAACTTATTTACTAACCACCACAGAAATTGTATTCTTTAGTGTTCATGATCTATAATACCTGATCATCTCAAAACCATTATTTGAAATAATTTCTGTAGAAGTCCCTTTGACGAGGAGTGTGGAAGTTACATTTGAAAAATTAAGGCTCTGAGTTGCAGTCCTATAGAGAGGTGTAGACCACAGGAGTTAGAAGATTTTACCTTGGATTCCAAAATTGCACAGATAGCTTTGGGTTTTTTCTTGTACAAATTGAAAGAATATGGCCTGATTTTTTTCAACACCTTTTTAGGTGTGTGACCTGATTCCAATCAGCTATGTTTAGGCTGCTCATTATGAAAAATTAGGGTTGTTTAAGGTAAGAATGTGTGAGGGGGAATAGCTGGGAAGTGCATAAGGTTAGCAGCAGTCAGACTAGTGAAAGCAAACAAGGACAAAACAAAAATCAACCTTGCAATTATAAATCAATCTCCAGTCCTAGCTCCCACTCCACAGGCCCTTTTCCTTCCCTAAACGTTCTCAGCTGTCAGAGCTCATAATCTGCAGGTTGGGTTTGGCTGAAGCAACAGGAGAGGACAGGGTGCTCAGGGTGGGTCAGGGCAGGATGTGGCAGGTCAGGGCTGCTGGCTCTGTGCAATTCGTGTTTCTGCTGCACACCTGGAGGGGCTCACGCTGCTGACACAGATCCCAGCCTGCTCACAGGGCTCCAGGTTTGAGGCGAGGTTGGAGCAGATGCACAAAGTTTGCTTTGAATGTGGAACACGTTTGTCACAGATAGAGCATTCACTGAATTTAAGAGCTGCCCAGTAAAGGCTCTCTAATGTGATTTTCAGAGGCTTGTAACTCAATGAAACCTTAATGAATACCCTTGGATTGAAAGCAATATAAAACCCCTTAGATTCCAAGTACCTGTGCCAAAGTATTGTTAAAGGTTTTTAGAGGGAGAATGTAAAACTGGCAAAACATATTTCTCTTTCTCCCCATTTTCACTAATCCGTTCTTCTGAAATGATGTGAAATTTTTTTAAAAGGAACTTCATTTGAAGTGATTAAAAGCCCAAGGAAAAGAAATAATACACACATTTCCAGTGAAGAAGGTTAATGTTAGCCTTTTTTATTTCTTTGTTGAGTCATTTTGTGTCTTTCTGACATATCAATTATATGTTATATCACTGCAGATAGTTTTATGTTAGGCCATCTACTTTCAGGTTACAGAAAGCTTTTGCAGTCTTTAAGCTAGATAGTATTTTGTGCTATATTTTTTATATCTTTTTCCTTCAGTGAGACTAAGTAGGATTTTTTTTGCTGTTTTAGAAGTATTGTTAATAATAGTGTTTACAATATTAAGAATGTCAGTGGCATTAAGTTTTGACACAGATTTGAAACCAGTCTTTATGGAAGATTATGTGTATCATTTAAAAAAAATTTTCACATGGTGCTCTCTAAAGTTGCCCCTGCAGAGTAAAGCTGAATGTTGTACCCTTGTATAGAAAACTATGAGCAGTATGGAAGTGATGTAATGGTATGTTTGCTGTAGAGGAGGGCATTTAATAATTAAAATGGCTCAAATCCTGTAAATCTTCTATAAAGTCCTTCCTAATTTGGATCCACACAGCACAACACAGGCAGAATTTGTTATTTCAAGATGCTTTTCCTGTGGCTCATCTAAGCTGTTCAATTCTTGTGCTTGTTGTTAGTTTATAAAACACTGATACTGCAATAAACTTTAGGAAGATATCCTTTGGTTACAGAACAAACACAGTATGAATTACAATTCTTGACCCAGAGCTTACAATTTCAGGTTTTATTAGTATTCATTTTTTTATTTCTTTTGTACCTGGAAAGATCAACATCCAATTCCTGTTTGTGGAGATGAATTCTTTAGTGTATGACATTTTTGGGGAGAGCTTCAAGTATGGAGGTTGAAGACTCAGTTTTTCTCTTTCATTTTCTCAGGTGTTCAAATTTTTTTCTCTACCACAATTCAGTTTGTTTTAAACAAAAATTAATTAGCATTAATCAATCCAGAACAATAATCCTAAGGTTACATCTGTACATAGCTTATTCATTTTGTTGGATGTTTTCACTTTCATTCCTCTGTTTTCTCATACCATCCTGAAGTGTTTTGTGTACTTTCAGTATTCTCATTTATGATTCTTTCATCTGTAAAAACAATCAGTTCTGTCCTAATTAATTAGCTGACACATAGCTGATAATAGAGTGCTGTTTCAGTGTAGTGATTTTTGGGGCGTTCTGAAGAAACAGAAGTTTGAGTCTTCCATAAAATGGCTTTGTGCTGTTTGTATATCCAAGCATTACAGTTCCTTATCTCAAAACATCACATTTCAAATCCTGAGTTGATTTTGTCTGTACTTTTGCCAACCAGAAAACTAAGATAACTGAATTTGGGTTTCATATCAGTTGTCATAGCTACCTGCAATATATCTCTGAATCTGCCTAGGTTTACCTCTAATGAGAAAGGGGTTACATTTTTCTCATAAAGCCTCCATAACTTTATTCAGCTGTGAAATACAGTCAGACTTGTATGGTCTGTTGCAGAAATCAAACAGGCTTCCTCTTTTAAAAAGTCAGGATCTAATCCTTTTTTCTTTACTAGTGAATACAAGGTCAGCTCCCATCAAATAAAGTTTCAGAAAGACAGAGGCAAATTCAATTTTATGATCACCACTTTTCTGTCTCAACACTGTGCCCCACATCATTAGACTGTGCTCAGTAGTTACCACAGCTGATGGGATAAGCCTGTGTTGTTTAACAGTGCCAGGTCATGCTGATTATTTTAGCTTTGCCAATGATGCTCTATATAATTTTTTTCTAATTACTTTAACCATCTTCTGCATGAATTTACAGTTTTCAAGTGAGTATCCATTTATGGATCAGAACTACAATTATAAAATTTAGCTGAATTATGATGACATTGTATTGAGTCAGTGTAAGTTTTAGTTCTACTGATAGTTTTTATTTTTAGTTTAATGTAATTATGATAGATAGTTCAAAGGTCTGTCCTATTCCTTAGAAAAGGGTGCAAGAAAAACAACTTTTACTTCATGTAAATTTGTGTTCATAAGAATTTATCCTCATATAGGCCAAGGCCCCTGCATCAGATAATAGTGTCTTTGTGATGTGAACTACACTACAGTGCTGGACAGAGACTATGATCTTGTATTATTCAGCCTGCCCATTGAAAGCATGATTACCATTGATAATATAAAATCTGTTTCTGTTGGTCTGTGAACTGTTGCAGAAAAGAAACCACAGACTGTTTAACATAACTTTTCCATGCTGCTGTGAGTGCTCAGTGCTAACACTGGGAAATGGGAGCTACCATTGCAGACTTTACACTGCTATGTTGGAACTTAAGCCCCCATGGCTTTGTCTGCTGTGCCATCCCTCTCAGCTGGGCTGACTGCTCTCCCTCCTGAGCCTGCTCAGCTCAGATATCCTTGGGTGACCCAGGAGCAACATTTGTGCCTCTTTCTGCAAAAAAAAAACCAAAAAAACAACAAAAATAATAAAAAAAACCCTTTATTGTACAATTTATCAAAAACACCCTAGGAAACTGGTAAAAATTGGAAGAATAAAAAGTCTGATTTTCTGTCTTTAGG
This sequence comes from Toxostoma redivivum, assembly GCA_013397375.1. Classification (NCBI taxonomy): domain Eukaryota; kingdom Metazoa; phylum Chordata; class Aves; order Passeriformes; family Mimidae; genus Toxostoma; species Toxostoma redivivum. The sequence goes on along the minus strand of VXBI01004326.1, from coordinate 291,448 downwards.
AAGCTAATCAATTCTTAAGTCTTTAGACAGGAAATATCACTTGTTCCCAATCCTTCTAGCACTTTGGAGGGATAGTCCCAAAAATATGTATTCACAGTTGTAAACAAAGTAGATTTATTGAGCTCTTGTGTTATATTAATTATGTGATCAGTGCATTCACACAGCTTAGAGATACTGTACTTCACTGTCTTGCTCATATAGGCTATAACTTGCCAGAGATTTTTAATTTTTTTTTTTCTGAATGACAATATAACTAACAGATGTTTGGTTTTGGCCCCATGCCTACATTCTTTGAAAGCTGGAGAATTAAATTGCTGACATTCAGACAACACTAATTCACATATCCAGGGAGCCTAATTTGCCATCCCTGAGATTCTGGTTCCTGGTGTTCATGGATTTAAAAACCATTTCAATGACACAATATAAGAATAGGCTGGGGAGTTTCAATAGTATGCTCCTGCTAAACATAATCACATTTTATAAACATCTGTGTCATTACTGGTGTGATTCATCTCTAAGCTGTATACAGCTGTGTTTGCAGTTTCAATTAACAGTCCTCTAATTTCATATCCATCTCATGTTGCTAATTTAGTTAATTTATTCATAATTAAGAGTATTCTATTTTCCATGAAGGTTTGTTGAGCTTAGTGCATTATAAAAAAAAAAAAAAAAACCCTAAGGCCGAGGCATTTTGATTCTTACAATAATCACATCAGAACAAAAATGTCATTAATGTACCTAAAGGGGAAGACATGATATAAGGCACAGGTTTTTTTTTTTTTCTCAGTGTGGAATGAAAAGCCTTTGGATGGTATTGGCTTTGTGTTTGAAAGCAAAGGACAGTATGAATGTGCTCTTTCCTCCTCTTTTTTGCCCTTCTCCCTTTTGCCTGAAATCTAAAGTAATTCTATGGTTTAAACTAATACAGTTGGTCTTAATATGTAAAAAAAAAAAACCTCTAGAAAGGGTGTTACAAGAGGAGGTATGTGGCAGACATGAATCATCCTATTTCATGCATTTTTGTTCTCTAACATTTATATTTTAGATTACAAGGTATTTAAAAGGACCCATGTGATTAAGAACTGTGAGATAACTTTAAAAAATTAAGCTTGAGACACTCTCAGGTGGAAGATAAGGACTGTCTTAGTATTTATCAAAAGAGATGTTTGCATTTTTGGAAATGTTTTTTTTGGATATCAGTAGAAGAATATTGTGTGAAAAATGGGTTAGAAATCCTAGAAACAAATCTTCTCCAGTTGTCCACAGTCTAATAATGTCCTACAATTTTTCCAGGATTGTAGTTGTAACCAGGATTGGTTACAACTCTCCAGTACTGTGTAAATACAGAGATACTGCCTTCTCTGTTACCTTCACAAGCCCTACGGGGATACTTATTCCAGGAAGTGTCTACAATATTAAAGGAGTTTATGTTTAAATGGCTCTCATTAAAAAAAAAAAAAAAAGAAATTTGGAAGAGTAAACAAAAGAAACCTTCTCTTTAGCATGAAGGGTATTTTGATATTTGTGTGTTAGTGACAAGATGAGCAGAGCACTGAAAGTTCAGCAGCCCTTTCTGGAAAAAGAAAAGAGGGAGAAATACAGGACAGTCTTCTCCTTCCAAAAAGGTAAATAGTTGTTTGAGATAAGTATTAGTGTGAGTATTGCTATAATATGAAGTAAACAGAGGAAAGTTGAATGGAAAACATTGAAATAGTGTGATCAATATGTCTCAAGCAGAGCTGCAGGTTTTTAGTGACAGCTGCTGAATCCTTTATAGCTAAAAATCACAGTTGTCTGCTGCATTTTCCTTTAATCTTCCCCTGCCTACAATCTCCTTGATGCTCTTTTTAGTTTCTCTCATTGCTCTTTTTCTCCTTGAAGTTTTCTTTCTTCCCCTTTATATAAGATTCTCCTTGTCTGTCATACCATCTACAATCATATCACTATTTATTAAGAAAAAGCTAGGAAGAAAATCAATAAACAAATTAATAGAGAACACAGCTAGGAAATATATAATTTGAAATTAGAAGAAATTAGAGGAGTAGAGAGAGGAAAAGTGAAATGTAAGGTGAGGTAGGCTTTTAGTCCTGGCAGTTGTAGGAATCACAACTTTTTCCCAAGAAATCTCTTAAAATCAGAGTTAGAGATATAGCCATGGTTTAAGGAGACCTCTAAAGCTCTTCACAGCAGATAGTCTCATAATTTTATTTTCTTCTGCTTGTCAACTGTTAATGCTGAAATGCAATATTCTGAAGACAATAAAAGTTTGAACCATTTCAACCTTTTAGTTGCACACTATATATTTAGCAAATAGAATGACAGTTGCTTGCTGTACAAATTCCAGGCTGCCCCACCTTTTTCTGATTAAAATGGTGATTAGGGTTAAAGGGGATTATAGCAATTTGCCAGGGTCCTGTTCCATTGCAAACTCAAGGTAAGAGGGTGATTCAAGTGCCTGCAGAAAGATAGATCATCACTGGTTGCTCAATTTCCAAGCTTCGGTGGATTTTTACTCTTTTTTATTTTTGTAGATTCTCCAGATTTTATTAAGCAAGAAAGGAAACACATTCATTTTTGATACACAAAAGAAAAAGTTAATGATTTTTTTTCCCTCTAAGGAGAGATGAGTCTTCAAAAGGGAGTTATGTCTGTTAAATTTTATTAATATCATACTCCAGATGTTTGTTGCTTTTCTTTTCCTTTTTCATACTCTACATAAAATGATAGGGCTATTGTATCTTGTAAATCAGATGCTAAGTTTAAACCCTGTGGAAGTCTGTAAACCTATGTGAATTTATAATTTTAAAGAGAATCATGTGTGATTCTCTTATTTATCTATAGACATGCCTTTGCCACAAGTTTGAAACAAATATTTGGACCTTGAATCATCTTCCTGCTTAAATTAAGCTTTTCAGATAAAGATTTGGGGGTTCAATTCTAAACCCTCAATTCCATGACATTAGACATGGGATTCCCATCTGTGTTTTTCCCAAGAGAAGGTTTTATGCATGCCATATGATGAAAAATATGGTCGGTGTTTATCTTCTGCATATTTTTGCTGACAGAGAGAAAATAAATACCTGTCATGAAAATGTTGGCACATTTTTGTGTGTTTCAGCTTCGTGCCTTTAACACCAGAGGATAATTTCACTTTTTGCATGCTCTCAGAAGTCCTGAGGGATCTCCCAGTGCAGGGGTGCTGTGGCTCCCATGGGTGCTGTGTAGCTGTGCTCACACTTGCTGCCACATCCAGAGTGAGCTGCTGAAATGAGCAGCTCCCAGTTTGAGTTCTGGCTGCCTGCATTGGTTTAGTCATCATTTGTTTTGCTATAGCATATGCCTGTTTTAATAGAGAAATCACTGTTATTTGCAATAAATAATAGTCTTGAACTATACTTCAGTTAATATTTCCCCCCCTCCTCTGAAAGTAACGCTTCAAAGACTGCTCTCTGATTTTAAGTAATGCTCTCTGATTTTAAGTAAAGCTGCCTGAACAGCTCTTTCTCTGGATGAGCCAACACCTAAAATGTTTATGTTTTAGTGTTTACCTGTTATGAAAAACAAGCATGGTGATTTTGAGTCACTGTCACCTGGAAAAAAGATCTGCATTTAACTGACTAATAAACAAACCTGCCTGGATTTGAGCAAGAAAAAAAAAAAAACCAGTCAGAAAGGAAAGGGGATCATTCAGGCTACCAGAAGACCTGAGATTTTCCAGTTATGAAAAAGCAATTTTTCCCTCTGAGAGGATGCCCACATCTGCTGCTGGATATAAGTGCAGTAAGTGCTGTGCTGGTACCTGCCTACTTCAATGGAAGGCACATTTAAAGGCAGCAGGATTTATCTCCCTGGTTCCTGCTCATGTCAATCTGTTACCCTCCACTTGTGGAAAATCTTCAAAGGTTCTTGGCCTGTTACACTACACGAAAAAGTCTGTGCAGATTTGGAAAACTAGATTTGTTTCTGAGGGGGTTTTATGTGCTGTCTTCCCACTCTGAGGACTGTATAAATCCCATTAAAGCAGCAGCCTGTCAAACTACTTCAGCAGGTTTTGGTTGTGGATTTTCTTTCTTTCTTTTTTGAGTATTCAGATGCATAGGTGAACTTCTAGAATTTTAATTATATCTGTATCTGATGAGCTGCAGCAATGTAAAAGGAGTTTGGGTGAGATTTAATTTTAGATAGCAGCTTAATTAACTGTATTTGTAAAAAACCAGTGCAGCTTTAATTAAATTTCTCTACATTAATTTAGTTATTTAATTGAAAATTTGTTGGGATAGTCTTTACAATTTATAACTCTTCCTGTATGGGAATCTGAAATAACAGATCATAATAATAACTAAAAATAAAACCCAAACCATATTTAAATTTTTGCTAGATTTCTACTGGCTTTTTGCAAATAGCATAAAGGTGTTTCTTTTCTTCTAAATATATATTCTGGTTTGTGGATTTTGTAACAGGATTGGACATCTGAAAACAGCCTGTAAGTGGTGATTGAAGATGTATTCTCTTCTCTTCTCTTCTCTTCTCTTCTCTTCTCTTCTCTTCTCTTCTCTTCTCTTCGTGTTGGGGTTGGTTTGTTTTAATCCCATGTCATCTGCTGTTCCTTTCTCAGTGCTGTATCAATGCTGGGTTGTGCTACTACAAAGCTATCACCTGCAAGACTTTTCAGGTTTTTAGTGAGTTGTGATGCACAGGGAAAGTTGTCTGAGTTGTGAGACTGTAAAATTCTGTGCTGTCAGAAATATAAGAAGTAGGGGGGCAGATCCAGTAGTGGGAGCAGGAGACAAAGACACTTCAATCCTGGTGCAGCCTTCCATGGGCACCTGCACATCTCCAGCACAGCCTGTGGCTTCTCTCCAGCTCCCCGCCCTGCTGGGAGATGTGGAGAGACAAAGAAAGGCTGGAACACTGCACATCCTTGGGGGAGGGGAGGTGCTGTTATTTAAATAAAACCTTGTACTGTGAATCTTCTCTCATGAGATGAAATAATGATAAAAGGTTAACCTTTTCTTTTCACAGTAAGGCTGCATTGACCTGAAGCAGATATATATATGTTCTAATAAACATTACATGAAAATTAGAAGTAGTTTCAACTTGTGTTCCATTTCAGAATGCACACCAATGATCACTGTCTTTCAGTGACAGCACTCTGAATTTCAAATAGTATCTGCTTTCCTTGACTTGAAACTATTTCCACTGCCCTACATTTCCCTCAAAATTCAAAAATTAATTTCACTGATACTTTGCCAGAGACTGTTCCTTCCAAACACCCATTGCATGCATCAGTTCCATAAATGGTAACTCTATGTCCTTCTAGCACAGCTGGATATTTTCATTGATTTTTCTCATCTGATTCATTAGAGTTCCTTCATTTTTTTTTTCTTTTCTGTAATGCACTGTCTCTAATCTGTACAACAAAATAGAAGAGGACTTTGTGTCCTTCCTTTGTCACATCTGTCAGGTTACACATTTGAGACAGAGCATACAATCCTACTTGCTTGCTTGCTTTGCGGTACCTTTGTTTCTAAGTTTATTTCATGCTGCTGTGTTGTGGTAAAACAGGTTGCTTGAAGTGAAGTTTGATTTGTATGTATTCTTTAATTATTCAGTGAAATGAACCGTAAGAGTGTAAATTTCCATGAAGATGTAGAGTAATGCATAAATCAGTAAGTTGGTTAGGATGTTAGGCTAATGAATTCATGAGCCATTTCCCCCAATATTAGGAAGTGCTTCTCAATGAACAAAAATAACTTGTTCACAAGAAAGTCTGAAATAATGAACAACATCTTTATGATCTCAGCCTACTTGGCCAACTTATAAGATGGGTGGTGGTGCTTCTGGGACAGCTGCTGTAGTTGTAGTGTCTTTGATAGCTGATGTAAAGTAATGTCTGCAGACTGCTAGAGACATAAAATTACAAATGCAGAAACTGCTGACTATTATTCTCCTTCCTAAAATGTAATGCACTTATTTTAAGGGCTGTTTGCTCTAACAAAGAGTTCATATTCTAATATTTTGTATTACATGGTTGGTATAGAACATGTAAATATATATATATATATATATAAAAGAAATAGTGTCTTCTCCAGATAGATTCCAGGGACTATATTTCTTCTATACTATTCCATCAAGAAGGTTTATCCTAACTAATTCATTATTAATTATTCCAATAAAGTCCATCTTGCAGCTCTCTTGGCAGTGTTTTGTTTGATGGCCTCCATGGCCAGGTACATTTCTGCCACAGCACCAGTTCTTGAGCACAGAAGGAGATGCCCAGTTTAATATTTGTAGAACTTAAATGCCAACACACTGTCAGACCTCAGGAAGGTCAGGATTCAAAAGAGGCACCAACTCTGCAGTTTATTCTATAGCTCTGAAGCACAGCTGAAGTCAAAAGTACTTTGCCTTTCTTCCAAGTATGAAGCAGGCATTCACTTATAATTTATTGTGATGTGCATTTTGCTTTGCCTTTCAAATAATAAATAATATTCAAGTCTGATTATTCAGTGATGTAATTACTCAGTAATGCTTTGGGTTTACAAATTTGTACAGTCTCATGACAGTTCATAGTGTGTTCAGCTTTTAGAACATGACTTCCACTGTTTCCAATATTCTCTATTTAATATATGCTGGTAACAAAAGGAAACCTGTAAATGGCACATTCAGTCTGCATTTATAATATATATGGTAGAATTCCTAAAGACTGTGACTAGAACATTTTGAATATAAATACTTTAGCATACTATAATATGAATCCATTAGGGAAGAAATGTTAGCTGCCAGTATAGGAGCTGGTGAATGGTTTCCCAATTAATTAGAAAATACCACTTCTGTTGTTAAACAATTTCAAGAGCTTGTAAAAGTGACAGAAAACTGGCAGGCAACATGGTTTTGNAGAGGACTTTGTGTCCTTCCTTTGTCACATCTGTCAGGTTACACATTTGAGACAGAGCATACAATCCTACTTGCTTGCTTGCTTTGCGGTACCTTTGTTTCTAAGTTTATTTCATGCTGCTGTGTTGTGGTAAAACAGGTTGCTTGAAGTGAAGTTTGATTTGTATGTATTCTTTAATTATTCAGTGAAATGAACCGTAAGAGTGTAAATTTCCATGAAGATGTAGAGTAATGCATAAATCAGTAAGTTGGTTAGGATGTTAGGCTAATGAATTCATGAGCCATTTCCCCCAATATTAGGAAGTGCTTCTCAATGAACAAAAATAACTTGTTCACAAGAAAGTCTGAAATAATGAACAACATCTTTATGATCTCAGCCTACTTGGCCAACTTATAAGATGGGTGGTGGTGCTTCTGGGACAGCTGCTGTAGTTGTAGTGTCTTTGATAGCTGATGTAATGTCTGCAGACTGCTAGAGACATAAAATTACAAATGCAGAAACTGCTGACTATTATTCTCCTTCCTAAAATGTAATGCACTTATTTTAAGGGCTGTTTGCTCTAACAAAGAGTTCATATTCTAATATTTTGTATTACATGGTTGGTATAGAACATGTAAATATATATATATATATATATAAAAGAAATAGTGTCTTCTCCAGATAGATTCCAGGGACTATATTTCTTCTATACTATTCCATCAAGAAGGTTTATCCTAACTAATTCATTATTAATTATTCCAATAAAGTCCATCTTGCAGCTCTCTTGGCAGTGTTTTGTTTGATGGCCTCCATGGCCAGGTACATTTCTGCCACAGCACCAGTTCTTGAGCACAGAAGGAGATGCCCAGTTTAATATTTGTAGAACTTAAATGCCAACACACTGTCAGACCTCAGGAAGGTCAGGATTCAAAAGAGGCACCAACTCTGCAGTTTATTCTATAGCTCTGAAGCACAGCTGAAGTCAAAAGTACTTTGCCTTTCTTCCAAGTATGAAGCAGGCATTCACTTATAATTTATTGTGATGTGCATTTTGCTTTGCCTTTCAAATAATAAATAATATTCAAGTCTGATTATTCAGTGATGTAATTACTCAGTAATGCTTTGGGTTTACAAATTTGTACAGTCTCATGACAGTTCATAGTGTGTTCAGCTTTTAGAACATGACTTCCACTGTTTCCAATATTCTCTATTTAATATATGCTGGTAACAAAAGGAAACCTGTAAATGGCACATTCAGTCTGCATTTATAATATATATGGTAGAATTCCTAAAGACTGTGACTAGAACATTTTGAATATAAATACTTTAGCATACTATAATATGAATCCATTAGGGAAGAAATGTTAGCTGCCAGTATAGGAGCTGGTGAATGGTTTCCCAATTAATTAGAAAATACCACTTCTGTTGTTAAACAATTTCAAGAGCTTGTAAAAGTGACAGAAAACTGGCAGGCAACATGGTTTTGGTGATGCAGGAGTTGAGATTAGTAATGCATTTTCTCAAGGGAACAATATTTGAACAAGTCCAAGGTTTTATTTGAAACTTCTAAGACAAGGGGAAAAATAGAGCTATAGTAAAATTGTATCTTTTGTCAGCCTAACTTATCTTAAAAGCACTCCTCACATTTCCAGTGCTATTGATTCTGTTTTGAACCATAATGCAGTCACTCTGGATATACCTCACTTCTGTCACTTCTGTAACTTAATGGGAGTCATGACTGTACTGTCAAAGTGCACAGTCAATGCTACTAAACCTGTACTGGAGAAGAGACAGAAAAAAATGCTGGTCCTGGAGTGAATTAGTTCTCTAGAAGTGAATTTGTTTGTGCCTCCTTAGTGTATTTAACCTTATGCAGTGAGATGCAAAAAACAAACACAAAAACTCCCTGCCTGTTTAAAAGTGTGGTATTCCATCCAACGTGTTCCAGAAGTTCTCCAGAGGTCTTCAGGCTGTTCAGATTTTTGCTAATTAGAAAATGGCTTGACTTGAACAATGTGGAGTTTCTGCTGGTCTTATTGAAGGAAAAACATCTAAACTTTAATTCTATACTTTTTAGATATTTTTCTATACTTAAATAGATCATAATTTTTTGTGAAGTTTTCTAAGGATAGTCAGAATTTAAGTTCTGGGATGATTTTGGAAGGAAAGAGGCTGTTGTTGTATCTGTATACCACTTCCCATATGTTTATGCTCACATGTCAAAACAGATTTTCTGATAACAACAGAAATAAAAATATGTTTGAGATCTGACAAGCAGGTATATAATTTATTCTTGCAGTACTAGGCTATCACAACAGACACACAGATGGCTGTCTGGGGAAAAAAAAACTGTGAAATGAATTTAAATCCAACAACTACCTCTGTATAGACTTTAAAGGATTTACCCATTTCATGGAAAGTATTTCAGATTAACACAAAAAAAAAAAACCAAAAAGACAAGGTACCATACTTTTTATTCTGAATAAATGCAGACATCAGGCCAATTTTTCTATTTGAAAAGAAAAATGAACTGGAATGGGCAGAAAAATAAATTTTTAAGTGGCTAAACCTTTAAATTACTGTCATAATAGAGATTCTAATAACTTTTTTTATCAGCTTTACTTTTTGGCCACACTTTTTAAAGAATATGAGGAACAACCTTTCTATGAGGCAGTGCAGGCAGTGCATTTTTGGAATCTAGAGGCTACAGAAAAATGGAATGGTTTGATTTGGAAGGGTCCTTTGAAAATCATCTCCTCCAGACCCTCTGCAGTGAGTAGGGACATCTTCCACTAGATCCAGCTGCTTATAGTCCTGACCAACCTGTCCTTGAATATTCCCAGGGGTGGGGGCATGACTGCTAGGTAAGAAAGGAAGAAAATACAGAAAGCAGGACAAGAGAAAATAGGACTCTTAAACTCTAAAGAATAGCTTAAAACATGTAGAATGTGATAGTATGAAGGAAAAAATAGGAGCCTGAGAAGAATTTAATAGGAAATTGGCAGTGGTGAGAAGGAGGAGCAAAATGGGAGGCAGGAGAATTTCTTGTTGGTATTGGGAGTCATAGCAGAAAGAATTTACCTCTAAGTGTTACATGCATTGCTTTGCAAATTTTTCTTTCAAAAGAATCTGAACTATGAAAAAATGAGTACATTTTGCTCATATGAGCCTAGAAAGTTGTAATTTTCCTTTACCAAATTCTTCACTCTTAAGATAAAAGATCCTTCCAGTTGTTCTCTTTTATGATGATCATTAACAGTACAAGATCTGTACTCTCAGTTTCTCAGCTGTTGCTTTTTTTCTCCTTTTCCCTCCCTGATTGTCATGATTGTTTTCTCTTGTACAAGACAAATGCCAAATAATAAGACAGTGTAATGATATGGGCAGCTGAACTAGAAACACAGTGACAGAGTGTATTTCCTTGGGGAAATGCCATGGAATGGTCTACAAGGACATATATTTCAAAATCAAATGCAACCCCAGTTTCACCGTGGAAAAAAACTTGCAGGCTTGGAAAGTCGAGTTTTTTCTTGGCACTGCACCCTGGTCAGTTCTCCAGCTCTTCTACAGGTTTCTCAAACTGTAGTTTGGAAAGTTACTTTGGGATTTGTAGCTACCTTGCAGTGCCATGTCTGCCACTGCTGGCATCTGTAGAGGATAAAAATTACCCAGTCCCAAGCAATTACAGATCATCAGAGTGGAATCTGGCTCCTGCAGCCAGGAAGCAGTGACAGACACAGGACTGGATCCAGCTTTGCTACCCCAGCAGTATGCAATCAGAGCACTTGTTTGTTCAGAGGAATCTTACTGTACAGTGGAGTTACTGGCTGGATAGAACTGTCTAAATAATGCCTCCTGTCTTAGGTTTGGTTGGCTAAGAGTTTTGTTTTTTCCCTGAGACTGTAAGGGAAGACTTTAGAGGTTGTGCAAAGACTATTAGGGTAGGAAAGATAAGACATAACAGGATCTGCAGACAGTGAGTTCTAATGATAAAAGACAAGGAGAAAGGAAAAATCTTCCTACAGAGAAGTTTTACCTTTTATTTTTTTTAAGAGATAAATTAAAATAAGCATAACAAAATTAATGTAATTAAATTATATCAATAGGCAAAGAGAATGAGTAAAACAAATGGACCAGCAGATTTTGTATGTCCATGTATATAACCAAAACAAAGTTTCATCTACATAATATTAAAAGCAAGGACTGACATTATTGATTCAGAATGAACAGAGAGCAGCTAACCTACTAGGATGGAAAGGTTTCAGAGTTAAATGACTCAACATCCACAATTTCATTCCGTGGTGTTTTCATAAAGTTAAAAAAGTAAATGTGAACACAAAATCTCCCAGTCAAATCTTTGTATTTTCCATTTGTAAACTTCTGATTGTAAATTATTCCTTTCTAAATAAAGTTACACAAGACTCAGTGCAGCTTGAAATTCCCCTGTACAACCCATTCAAATGTATAAATTCATTGCAGTAAATAGTATATTGAACAAACATGATGTCATTTGCTTTTTGCAGATGATCTGATTATTTTTATTTGACATTTGACACAATTTGTCAAAAAGCTTACATAAATTTATTTCTGCCTTCAGATTTCTTTAGAAATCCTAGCCATCCTGATGTATTCCTGTAGGTTGCCAGGAATGGATGCCAGCTGCCCCCCAAAGCTGCTCTGTCAGTCCCCTCCTCAGCAGGGGAAAGCTCGGTGGGTATTATAATGGCTCATGGGTCAAAATCAGGACATGGAGAAATCAGCCACTCTATCTTCTGTGAGAAGCTGCCTGAAGCTTCCCCTATGTCTGACAGAGCCAATGCCAGCTCCAGGAGGGACCTGCCACTGTCATGCACTGGTGGTGTTGCCTTGGGTGGGTTTCTTACTTTCTATAACCCCTGACAATAAATTTCAATCTGAGAAGTATTAATGAATATTTTTATAAAAATATGCAATCTGATCTTCTAGCATTCAGTGTCAGTTTTACTGAATGAATCAAGTCCACCCTTGTTTCTTAAACTATACATATGGTTTTAAGTGCTCTTTCACAGCTTTTTAAAGGCATTTTCATAGAAATAATGAAGGACATCACTCTTAAATCTAATGAGTTATAAGACCGTGTTGGTTTTATTTTTTAGTCTTGTGGAGTCCTTTCTTGAGCATGTCCTTCATAGTTAAGTCTTTCATAAACAGATTTTTTTCAAGAGAATGCTAATTTGTTCCTTTATTTACCTAGCTTGAAGGCCATGTGTCAAACTTCCACTGTGATAAAACAGCTTGTGAGTTAGACATTCAGAAAGGATTTCTGACTTGGTAAATTAAAGTTTTGTAACTGCCAATTAAACTGCCTGTCAGTGGATTATATGGTGCTGCTATACAAATACTGCAAATTCAGGCTGTGAGTCTGGCTTCAGTCTGTGTGGGAAGTCATGTCTTTGCTTCTCTCTTATTCTTAGTCCTCATTTCAAAAACTTGAATTGCATTCCCCTTCAGTTGCACTTCATCTCAGGATCTCCATCTTTCTTACTGTCTAAATTCTCCAAGATCTCTTCTATTCTGAGACTTTTCCAATTCTCTTAGAAACAGATGAGTAGCAAGGCAAGCATAAACAGAAATAAATTAGTTATTTGGGATGGGGAGGAGCTATAAAAAACAGATAGTGGTAAAAATAAGCTGGCAAACTTTAGAGAGGTTTCTATGGAATTCAATAATAAACAACAAAAGCATTTTTCAGAATGTGATGTATTTTCTGGAGGTGGAATGTTATTTTTCATAGTTGAAGCTGTGAAGGTGATAAATATATTTTAACAACTCTACCACGAAACGCACAGGTTTGTTCTATTCATTATTTAACTGATATGTAAAAAAAAAAGTATATTTAATGTTTGCACCAATATGAAGTATTTGAAATGGCAATGGTCAGTGCACACCAGTCACAGTTTTCCTGGAAATACAAAATATCTTAGCTTTAACTCCATCCCCTCCTGCGGGGTTGCACCTTGGGGCTTTGTTCCAGTGGGAAGGAAGAGCCCACCCTCTCTGCTCATGGGAGAGCCTGAATCTGTGATGTGGACAGATCAGGGGGTTGAACAAAACCATTCTCGAAGATTTTAGCTTCATCTGGGATCTTTACAGGTTGACAGTGGTAAATAGAGTATTCAGCTTTTCAAAGAGAGGGCTAATGAAAACAGATTTAAGATGAAAACACACATTACTGGAATTACTGGAACAAAATTTATGGCACTTACCAAGTGCAATGTATGATAATGGGGTTTTTTTGACACATGTGAAGTGATGGTTTTCTTGCATGCATGCATACACTGTGATCCTTCATGGCAGGACAGCTTTTAACCTTCACTGTGTACCATTCTATATCCTCAGTAAGGATGTGGCTTAGCATTATTTATACATTTGTTATAAGCACCTTTTCTTCTCAAATAGAAGAAACTGGAAATCAGAGACTGTATCTTCCAACTTAAATTAGAGGTTTTTTAACATTTTGGTTTAGCAGTATGGGCTATGTATAACTCAGGTTTTGCTTTCATGTCAATTGAATTTACTCACAGATTAGGAAGCATAAATACAGAGATTTTGGCCAGCTGCAGAATGAAGGCAGCTCCTCTCACAAGTCATATTACACAATTGTAGGAGTGCTGCCATTATCTTCAATCAGCACAATATCAATCCTATCAGCTATTGCTCCCATTTGAACAGTTATTTGCCTAAAGTAATTTTATTATCTTTCAGCATGCCATATGCATGTCTTCCCCAGGGAGAAAGAGAGGCTTTTGTGCAAAATCAGAAGCTGTAGCAGTATTCAAAGAAGTGCCAGATAACAGGGAGTGTCAAGCACTGATTGTGTGGTTGCTCCCAAGCTGGAGCAGCTGCTGGAGTATGGAACATTCTGCAGGAGTCATTGAGACTGAGAGGCTGTCTTCAAAAGGTTCATTGGACAAGAACAATAAATAAAAGTTTGCTTAATCCATTCAGCCAGTAATCTCATGAAATGAAGTTTGTCTTTTCATGCTGTGTCAGCACTTGATTGACAAAGCAGTTTCAGTCATCTTGAAGCAGAGTATTATACTCTTGAGATTTCCAGATGTAAGAATATGGATGAAACAAACAAATAATATGAATAGATCACATTGTAATAAAACTGTCCCGAGTGACATCATCCTACTTGTTTCACCCCACAGAGCTAAAAAGGAAACTGAAGATCTGATGTATTTGGGGTAGTTTTAGGACTATGGGTTAGTGTGAATAGATTTATCACTATTGGTGTAAGTCTCAAAGAGGAACAGAAGGAGAGAGCAGAAAATATGAAAGAGAAGAGATAGAGGACTAATACAACAGCTGCTGCATGTAGAGTCCTTTTTGTACATTATTACTCTAGAGTGTAGCCCTGTAAAGATTTTTTTTTTTGTCTTACCTTCCACCTCCTGAGCTTTCTGCATTCCTCTTCCTCCATGCTTCCATCTTCCCAAGAGTCCTCTTCCTTGGCATGCAAACTCACTTAGGCAAACTAAGCTCTATAAAAGTCACATTTATTCATATCTTTATTCTGATTTATTCTGGGTTATTCTGAGTTGTATGTCTTGGTATAAGCAGGATTGTGTCAGGAGATGCATATTTCTCTTCATTTCTGATTGAGGAAAAGGCTTTTAGCTTTCTCACCTTACAACTCCTGAGTTAGAATGAATAAAATTCACACAGACTTCCCTGTTTATGTTTTTCCATGGTATTACATATGTAGCAGCACAGTCTAAGCAATTCTTCAGCTCTTACTTATAAACATCATTAGATAAAATGAGAGGTTTACTATGTATTTATGAAAAATGTATTTTCACTGCATTTAGGGTAGAAACATAGGTTGGGAGTGTGAATTGAAATTATAAAAGTGAATGAAGATGCTCAATAACAAATTAAGAAGACAAGAATGGGGGAAGGGTGGAAAAGACAGGACTGAACATCAAAGTCTTGAATACTGATGGGATGATAATCCCAGAGGAATCAGAGGGCAAATGAGTGAAGAGAGCTGAAGGTGGTGAAAGAAAAAACTTTGAAATGGTAATCAGCTAAAAGCAGTGCTGAATAAAGACAATACTGACTAAAGCCTCTGTTTCTTTTAGAAGTAATCTGCATGAAATACAGGTCCATGCTATGAGAATTCTTACTTGCATTTAGGAGCAACTATTCCCAAAACAAGTGCTAGTAATGGCACTAGAAATTCACAAATCTGGGGGAAGGGAGCAATAAAACTAATATAATGAAAGATCAGTGAAAGTGAGGGAATGTAACTTGAACTATAAAAGAATAATCTTCACTGGTGATGCTCAACCAATACAGGATTATTGCAAAGCCATTTGTTCTGGGGCAGATATAAAACATTCCTTGCGTGACATTCTACTTACAATTCCTTAAGTCACCAAAGAACCATTTCCCTTGGGACAAAAAGAGTATATGTTACCTGACCTTTCAGAAGCAAATGGTATTTTCAGGGCAGCATGAATTTTTTATTTTTTATTAGTTTAATGAGAGAAAATGATAAGGAACGGGGAAAAAGAAAATCAAAATAACCATAAAATCTTGTTAAGAGAGAGTATGGCTTTACCTCAGGGATGGATTACGAAACATTAATAAAGAGCATTTTCAAATGAAGTACGAAAAAACACTCTTTTAAAGTCTTTTAGAAATATTTTTAAAGATAATAGAAAAGAGTCAGTTCTATTTCAAAAGTATCAAAACTATAGTGATGAGAAATAACAGGTTTTTAGCAGAGAAGCAAAATAAATAAAAAAGGCCACAGGAATGTCCTTTTTTATGTCTTTATAGTTGTATGTTAAGGAGATATAACTGTGTTACACAGTGTTATTTTCTGTGCATGCCCCAAAAGTGAAGAGAAAATGCCTGAAAAACCACATTTAGCAAACAATCTTGTTAGGGTAGGAACAGTAGATGGTTAGAGCCTAAAAGGACTCATGTTTCAGCAACAACAGAATCATAATTAATGGTTTAGCCTTTTCTTAAATCCTTGTGTTATTTAACATATGTAACTAGGAAAACACACAGCAGAAATTTTTTCTTGTGAATAGTGCTTATCATAATTTATAATCCAGAACCCTCCAAATGCCCTGTGTTTTAGCACAATTTAATAAGATTTAATATCACTGATACAGCAGAAATTTTGACATTCATAGTGCAAAGATAGAGGACTTGCTTCAGATTTGTCCCTATTTCCTGATTTCCTAATAGTTCTGTTCCTCGGTTTTAATTGCAATTGTTCTCTCAGCCCTCTGCTGTAGGCACCATCATTTCTGTGAATTCCTTCAGGCTCCCTGCAGCTGATCTATGTGTGTCTAGGTTGTGGGGCTTAGAGATGACCACAATATACCACCTAAAAGTTACATGGATGTTGAGTAATCCTGAAGGATAGATAGAATGTTGTTTAAAAAAGATAAAAAATTGTGTGGAAACATTTCAAAGCGTACAGTATGAAGGAATGCAGGTGCCTTGATCTCAGAAGTCAGATTTGATCTCAGGAAGAATATATGCCATGCCAAGCTCCTCACTAGACAGTTTCACTTACCACAGAACACATTCTCTCCCTAGTTGCAGGCACCCAGCTCCCACTGACTTTGAAAATGTCAAACTGCATCAAAGTTAGATTCATTTGAAGATCAATAACCTACCAGAGGTTCAGAGTAGCCTGAACATTTTAGTTTCTCTTTTCCCCATCTTACAATTCAGAACTGAGTATATATAGTTCCAGCTTTCTGCTGAAGGCAGAAGAGAAATCGCCAGATCTATAGGTCTGCACAGTCAGAGCTCCAAGGAGTTTATAGAGACTTAGAGAAGATACAGAAGAGCTTTAAACTAGGAATGAGAAAAAGAGCTCTTGAGAACTTGTGGCTGAGGATTAAAGAGCAGACCAGTGACACTGTAGTGGGTGTCTGCTGCAGGCCACCTAACCCTGCAGAACAAGTGGTTGAGGCCTTTTACAGACAAGGAGAAATAGCATCCATGGGGGAGCAGCCTGATTATCTGCTGGAGAGACAGCACAGCAGGTTGTAAGCACTGCAGAGCCCCTGGGAAACTTCCTGACAAAACTGATGGAGGAGCCAGTGCAGACAGATGCTCTGCTGGACCTCACCCTCACCAACAAGAGAGGCTCACTGGGCAGGTGAAAGGCAAGGGCACTCCTGGCTGCAGTGACCATGGGAGCACACCTGGACTTCAGGAGAGCAGACTTTGTCCTCTCCAGGGATCTGCTTGGAAGAATCCCACGGGGTAAACCCCTGGAAATAAGAGAGGTCCAAGAAAGTTCATTGATAAGGATGGATCACTTTCTAAAGAGCTCAAAACTGGTCCATCCTGGACAGCAAGAGTGCCAAGAATCCTGTGTGCACGAACAAGGAGTTTGAGTCGCAAAACAAACATTAAAAAAAAGGGACTACACAGAAAGGGGAAACTTGGACAGGTAAACTGGGAGGAATATAGCAGCACTGTCCAAGAGTATAGGGATGTGGTTAGGCAAACCACAGCCCACGTGGATTGGAATCTGCTAGGGGGTGTCTATGGGTATTTATCTATTTGAATTTGAAGACAATGTAAATTGTAAATTGAAAACTTTCTAATTGGTGTAGTGTACTTTCTGAGAAAAACAGTTGCTAAATATCAATGTTTGTAAAATTAGTTTATTGGTATACTATAAAAGGAATTCAGTAAGGAATCTGGCAGAAAAAATAGTTGGTATTGATTAAATTGCATACAAAAAGCAATATTAAAAAAGAATTAATGTGGTTGGACAGTGAAGAATTTGAAAGCTTTGTCAAGAAATGTTCCAGAATGGAGGGCAGCACAGCAGTTTCTATTACTTTTGAAAGGCTGAGCCCATGCTCAGCTCATACTGGTTTCATAAAATATTTTATATCCAACAAAAGTGCATGAATAGAAATGAGGAACATACAGTGATGTGAAAGACCTTGCAGAACCTCCACCAGCTTGTGTGATGGCTTCTAAGGGAGCAGGGATATCTGTAGGGATATCAAATGAGAGGCCTCCCATAACAAGTAACATTTTCTAAGAGAATTGTTTCCTAAATATGTTTGTTCTAGCTTTCACATAGTTTACAACTGTTTTATTCTCTCCAAACCTGGATGTTTTTGTTATTTAAAATTTAAGACCTAATTTTCATTCCTCAGGCATAGAGATACACAAAGGCCAAAGTGCACAGATTTAGGATTACAAAACAAAAGCCTAAGAAGCAATAGCTGCTTATTCACAGTAGATATATTAATTCAATATCATTCTTTTATTTACTGTTTTCTAAGGCTCTGTGCCCCAAGCTTTAAGATGTTTCCTGAATTTATATTACATTTTATTTTCATTTCATTTGAAAATATAAAAAAGCAGTCAAAGTACAATACATGTGTTCTACTATTTCTTATGTTTTGTGGGTTTTTTACTGAAAGGGGAATTGCATGAAGTCACTCAGATTTCAATCCGCTGAAATATAGTCTCACCATGACCCAGAAACTTGAATTTAGTCTTTGTAACAGCTGTAAATGCATGCAAATAGCATTGTACTTATCTATTTTTTCTTTAATGTGAAAAATAAGCGCATTTTTACGCTCTCAAAATATTTCAGAACACTGAACTTTTCACCAGAAAACTAATTGTCCTTAGCTGTTTTTTCAACTCAGTAAATGTCAAGACTTAAACCTGAACTTCAGCAGCTGGGAACAATGGCTATCAATTGCCTTTCCCCCCCTGCTGCTCCTCATTAACAGCACAAAGTGTGCTTATTTAAATCCATCCTTATCGCCTAATGTACAAGGAGCAGCGAGTGACTGAATTCAGGAGCTATTAGAAGTAGAGCAGATCAGATCTTCCTGTTTATTGATTTGTGAAGAACAGCCTCGCACTGCTTTGACAGCTCTGAGTCAGGGAGAGCAAAGAAAGAAGCTTTTCAGCTCTTGGGAGGAGAATTGCTGGGCAACATTAAAGAGGGTCTTGTAGAAGCTGGGTTCCTTTGATATGCAGTCAAATTGGCTGTGCTCGGAGTCAAGGTCAGGAGGCTGTGGAAATGCTATGAATATGGTGGGGAAATTAAAGGAGTGTTATTTTAATATGTATTGTGTGTATGCATGCTGATTAATACGGAAAATTGCCCTTCTCTTTCTGTGGGAACAGCTTTTGGTGAAGCAAATTTTGACAAAAAAAGAAAAGGGAGATTGTGTGTCCTTTTGCTGCTGCACTAAATATAGCTGTTCAGATGAGAATCTTCTATTCTTTCCCTCTTTTCTTGCCAGTTTTCCTCAGAATTCTAGCTATTCAACAGTTGTCTTAACTCTTTACGTTTAGCACTTTTTTTTAACTATTGATCTCATTTCTGCTGTTTCATGTTAATAAATAGTAAAAATTGCTACTCGCACACCTTAATGTAATTTTTTGAATAAATTCCTTGTCAAGGTCACCGAATGTGAATTCTCTGGGGGTGCTGAGCACAGAGACACCCAAGCAGTCACCTTGGCTCATGCACCACTCATTGCAGAGTTCAGCTGGCAATCAGAGATCAGATAAGCACCCCGGGGGAAGTTTCCTCCCCTGAACTTGTTCACTTGAAAATCAAAGCTATGGGCAAGACTGTGGCAGGATTGTACCACAGCTAGACCAAGGCTCTTCTGTCTCTGTAGTGTTGGTAGATCCAACAAGACAAGACTGATGGATTGACAGAGAGACCATTTTTATAGCTCTCTGCTGAGGCCACTCCTTGATTGCAGGCACAGTTGCTGTTGGAGGCTTTTTGAGAACATGGAAAATACTGAGAATTAAACAGTTCATATTTCCTTCTTGATCTAGGCCTGCTTTGCAGTGTGGACATAAACATAAAAGAACACTTTATAGGTCATAAAAATATTCTCAGTTAAACCTCAAAAAATGAAAGAACAAGACACCCCCCCCATATTTAGTAGCAGACCCAAGTTAAATCCATCAAATCTTTATTCTGACTGCAGTGGAGCTGTTATAAAAATCTTGTCAAGGTTGAACCCCACATTAGGTAAAGTACTTTGAAACTTGGAAACTATTCCAAACAACTGCATGGCAAAGCTTTACTTTTGTTATTGTTATAATTTGTTTTTCTGAACCTGATTATAGATTCAGTTCACGTGGCTGCATCCAAGTGATGGGAAACAGAATTTGTTTCATCAAATGTTTTCAAAGTCTTTAAAGGAGAAGGACTTTAAATAATTTGTTTTTTTTTTTTACTTACCAATTATTTTAGCAGAAGCCGTTTCTGTACTATGTCAATGTCTCTTAAAATCAGTATAGGATCTTTAATATTACCATCCTCTGCCTCGAGTATATTTACTACACTGCTTGGTTCTTTCATTTGTTATGATTGAAAGAAGATAAATGTTATGTAAAACATTGGATTAAATAAATAATGGAAATGTATGTCTTTTCAAGCATGTATCCCAAATGAAGAAAAACAGTGGTTCAAGTATCCCAATTACAGAAAATTCTGATGTTTGTTTTTAAGTAAAAATTAGATATAAAAATATTTTATTTAAATCAAATTCTCATATCATGATAAAGCAATAGCTGACTTTTTAGAAATCAATATATCTATTTATTAGTAATATTTCTTGTGGAGAAATACTGTGGAGTTTTACCTAAAGGGTACCCTAATGAAATCCACAGTCCCATCCCATGGAGATGGGACCAGATGACCACTGTGGTCCCTTCCAGCTTTACCCATTCTGTGATCCTGCATGTTACATTCTGGTAATAGTACCTTTAAAGTACTTTTTGCATGGCTAAGCCAACACAACTGAAATCAGAAGACAATTTTTTTCCTTCATTAGCAGTATATATTTTTTTTTCTTCCCTTTAAGGCAAGGAAAATTAATGCTTGAATGGCTTGAAAATTTTGCAGTTTTCTTCCCATAATGCTCCAGTTGTTCACAACATTTTATTCTAAGTGTTCTTGGTTCAGAGCATAGCATACAAAAATACAAGAGATACTGTTTGTGCTAATTTTGGAAAAGCCTATTTCACTTGATTAGAAGGAAAAACAAGAACAAGAAAAAATTTAAAATTTGAGAATTACCCATGGCTTGTTTATGAAAAATAGGAAACACTTTTATATACCAGTGAGAATTTTTCTCAAGAATCATGAAACATTTATGAAGACTTATATGGATGGAATCTCCTTCTCCAGATTGTGGGTGTATAAGTCACAAAGTCAAATGCAGCTCTGATTTTATTGGATCAGAGATACATTCTCCTGTAATTTTAAGCAAGGATTGTTTCAGTGGGTAATTTTTTTGTACACTGGTATCTGAGTTATTGTGGGATCATATTCTGTTATTTTACCATTTATGTGTTAGTTTTGATAAAATTAATAGAAACTGACTGCAATGATCTTCATTGCTCTACCACCAACAGTGAGTTCATTTTTTACTGCCTTTTACCTAAAAGGTAACATGCCAATACATCAGCAAGGGGTATTTCCTGGCAGCCAAGTGGAATAACGTTTTGTATTCTCAGGTGATATTTCCTGGAAAATACTCAAGATTTCTCAGTGTTTCTTCTTCTCCACATTGAAAAAAATCTGCCTCTAGAAAGAGGTATTTCCTGGCTCACCTCCAAAGCTGTTCAGTTGGAAAGTTTACCCCAAAGTGTGTAAGGCATTTTATTTTGCTGATATACATAGACAGCTAGAAATCTTCAGGTTAATAATTTTGTGCAGTTTAAAGGTCACCCATACTTCGAAGGGATTGGAATTCTCATTTTAGCATGCTTACAGAAGTTGCCTAGGCTGTGTGCTGGCAGTTGTCATGTATACTAAAGGGTTCCCATGCTCTTTTCTGACCACTATTTGGCGGTTGGAATTTTCCTATATGAAACACTGCTCTCCACTGTGTGTTTGTAAAGCTCTCATTCTCTTTAGGGATTCTTCATGCCAGCAAGTACTTTTTCCATCCTGGTTTACTTAATGAAAAATATGTACTAATATAAAGGAAGAGCTATATATTTTTTATTAACCAATATTTTCTAATAACAAAATAAGTATTTTATGAGGTAATTTTAAGACAATTCTAAAGAGTGCATAAATTTTCATTAAATTTTTCCATTGGTTTTCATTTGCATGTGTTTAGGTATGTTTAAGATTATCTTTCTAGTTTTCATTGAAAGGCCATTTCTTGGTTAAAAATAATAGCACATCAGTTAATGATTCTCTACTTAAGCTAATTATGCTGAGGATCAGAAACAGGTCTTTTGTGGTTTTCTATGCACTTACAGACTTCCTCAGCTCGTGTCTGTGCAGTGAATTGGGTGTGAACTCAAACTCAGTCCCCAGTATGAAGCATTACTTATCAGAAACATCTGTCCCTGCAATTCAGTGGGAAGCCAGAAAAGATGACATAGAAATGAAGAAAGCTGCAGGAAAAGCACTTGAAAAATGGTTTGAGGAAAGAGAGCAAATGGGCATTTTTGCTTAGAATGTTAGTTTTAAAATTGTAAGCAAATAAATCATGTCTTGGCAATAAATTGCTATTGCTTAGTTAAACAAAGTTTTGGGGTCTAGGGGTTATCTGGCAAACACTCACAGTCATATCAAATAGCTCATTAATTCTATCATTATTTTTCCTTTCTGTCTGTATCATGCCCAGCTGCTATACAGTAGTTCCCTCCTACCACCAACCAAAATAATTCCCTGAAAGTTTTAAAATGTGGATTGCTTTTTACTTGTGCAACCTATTTGTTTCCTTGTTATGTATATCACAATTAGGCCAATAAAAATACACTTACCTTCTGCTTTACCAGTGTTGATGGAACACCTTTTCTTACAGGCAATATTTAAGTGAACCTGTTTCCTATCAATTACTTTATTTATTAGATTTCAAAAATATTCTATCATTACTTTCAAATATTTTTTCCTTGTTTTATCTAATCCTATTCTTAGGTCTAACTTATTTACATCCTTCTAGCATATAGACTATAAAGGGACTGGTAGATGCCACTCACACACCAGGGAATCTCATTGTAACCACCCCCTTTTGGCTGCTTGCTCAGTACTCCACTGAGATTTTCAAGGATAAAGATCAAACCAGTCCTAAACTATTGTCTCTGTTTTCATGCAGTACACCAACCCAACAAAACATTAGGAACATGTTCTTCCAAGGTCTATTCTGATGAAAGGGTTGAGGGACTACGATTTGAGTGATTAAAAGAACAGCAAAATGTTTGTACCAGCTGTTCTCTTTTAGTTGACCTCATTTCAGCACTTGGTTAAAATATGGTTGTCCTGCCCACATTAAAAGAGATTAGTTTTCACATGCTGATTTATAATGTTGTAATTTCAAAAGTACTTTAAATGTAGTTTTGGGAAAGTATTAACAGATGGATGTTCTGACTTTGATATTGACAAGCAGCAGTCATACTCTTTTCAGGTACATAAAGTCAAGCCAATTTCTACCTTTATTTATCAGCCTTTTCATTTTCAGCTTCTTCTAGCAGCAATTAAGATAGGGGACAACAAAAAAAAAAACATACAACTTTTTTTTATTTTTACCTTCTTTTTTTCCAGTGACATATTTAATCTCATCTGAAGACCTTGAAGGATAACAACTGTTGCAGGAAACTGCTTAATTTTAAACTGAATGTTCACTAATAAAAAATGATCTGACTATAATTGCTCTTTGTTTCATGTCTAGAAAAGAGTCATTTTTTTCTCCTCTCTTAACAGGTGGCCGTTGATGAGCGCATCAAGCAACTGCATGAAGCTCACAGGGATTTTGGCCCTACTTCCCAGCATTTTCTTACCAGTGAGTGATTTCTCATTTCCCATTCTTCTTGTGCAGTTTGCATACACATTTAATTGATAATTTTGTAGCCATGTGCTAGTTGTTGTTATGAGTTTCTATTTTAGATCGTATTACAATTGTTTTCTTTTTTTTTTTCTTCCTGGTTGCAGAGAGGTGTTAAATAAGTTTATATTGTCCAGGGTAAAAGGATCTGCCATTATCAAGGCTCTTTGTCTCCACTGCAAGGCTCATCTTCATTTTAGGGGTTCCCTTTAGGAGTGGCAAATTATAATTATGTTAAAAAGAGTTTCTGATTATTTTAGCCCAGAAGGGATTAAAACCTCCCTTAAAAAAACCCAAAACAATACAAATTTGGTTTATCTGTTTAAATAAATGTTCAGCTCCAAAAAGGGGCAAAATAAGACCTGCAAGAAAAATAGTTTACAGGATTTGATCACTTAGCAGAGCAGTGAGAGGATCAAAACCGAGGTGGGAAAGTTGGCAGAAGAATGGCAGCTAAGTAAACTTTTTACAACTCCGCATAAGATATAATTGCCAGCAAAATTCCCATTTCACCTCCACATGCATTCTTTTATCAAGGATGTTTTGAAGTACACTGAAAGACAACTTGAAACACCTTCAAAGGTCCAAGGCAGTGACTAAAGTGAAGCTTCTTAAAGGCCATGTCTTTTCCATTTGTTCTTCAATTAAGGAAAGTAAACAGTAAAGCTTTATTTAAGAGATTATATCAGCAGAACAGAACACAGTCACAGGATAATGGTCTCCTACATGCAGAGGGACAAGCTATCCAGACATTGGAAATAGATGTTACTATTATTGCACAGCTACATTCACAGTGGGGTAGAGGACAAACTTTTCTTCAGCTGATACTCCATTGTAATTTTAATAGGTTAACCATTTTCCCAATGAAGATGTCAATGGGAAACAGAAAATTCTCAGCAGGATGACCTGCAAAATCAAAACCAGGGTCGATGTTGTGCCGTATAAGACTAGTTCTGGCTGATTAAACCCTGAACCATTTTTTGTCAAATGATGATCCTATAAAGAAATAAGTCCTATTTTCATTATTTCTGTTTCAAACACACTTTTCTTTAACTCTTGATCACTGGGAATACTTTATCAGCTCAATATATATAACTGCAAATCAGACTTGTCAAGACTGAATGTGCAAGCTTTAGAAGTATGTGACATGAACACAATATTTAAGCAGGTATCTTTTTCCTTGTGACCCATGGTGTATTCTTGGTGAAAGACTAAATTTGTAGGGTAAATTAAGCAAACCTGGAAGAGACAAGAGTAACCTGCACTGCATTATCACACCGATCAAGGTGTCTTTGTTCTCTGTGCTGGTGTTGAGTGCAGTCAGACAATTGGTGTGCTGGTTATGTCCTAGGCACATTCTGCCTTGTTAATGATAAACCAGATTGATCTAAGAGATGATCAGTGTTATGATAATCACCTCTTTTAGCCCACCTACCAGCAGTGAGACATTATTCTTCTGTGTAACTAATTAGAGCCAGCAAAGTGTGAACATCATTCTGGACACTTCATGCCATTTGAGGATCACCATAGGAAAGGGAGCCAGGTGAAAAGGTGTTGGCTTTGGAAATAGTCAAATCACTTGGAAAAGTGGGCATTTGTATTTGCTTATTTGTTCTCTGTCTCTTAGATGTGTGTGCAAATACATAATCTTACCCATGCATGCTAAGGTTAGGTATTTGAAGCTCTGAAAACATCTGGAGAATCCTTCCCAAATCTGTAAGTTCAGTCACTGAAAACTTCCAGTACATGCATCAGTTCTATCTCTCAAAAGCACCAAATTCCAAAAAAAATCCGCTCTCACTGTGCCTGGGGAAAATACCATGCTTTGGCATGCTTTTTGTGTATGATCTCTGCTGCATCCCTGCACGGATGGAAGCACATCTATGGGAGAGAGCGCTGCAGGAGAGAGTGCCACAGTCTTTGCCATCCAGCACTAGTGTCTTCTCTGCAGCTGTGCTTTTGGGGCTGAACAAGTCAGACATAAAGGTTGCCAAACAGAATCAGGCAGGTCAAATGAAGGTGAATTTAATGGCCTGTAAATTAAATTTCAGTATATGGCAAACGGAGCCCAAGTTGATCAGTCTGTGGCAACAGCAGTGAAAATATTAATCATAGCAGTTTTTATGGTTTTATTTTATAAGCTCAAAACTCACAGAGCGTTTTTATCTAAAGAGCTGAGATACACTTAAGATCAATGCAAGCTATAATCAGTAAGGAAAATAAGCAATCTATTGCCTGTTGCATATCCAGTTTATAATAATCCAGCCAATAATAATCATTTCATCTTCCCTAACTGAGCATCAACTTTCCCTCTTCGGTACACACTTGCTCATCTTAAGGTGCAAGTAATAATATCTGTTTATATACTTATATGAAAAATTATCCTTTTATAGTTGATATACCTTTAAATGGTTCTGCAAAAAGGCAGGTACTGCAGTCAGGGTCACATAAAATCAGTGGCTGAATTACATTTCTCTCCTATCTGAAAGAAATAAATGTGTTCTGCTAATCATAATAACTTTTTCATATGTTTGTTATTATTTAATACATAGAAATTATAGCATCATCTGTCTGTCTCTGCTTGGTTGAAACTGAAGCTGCATGGGGCTGTTGAAAATCTAGCACAAAAGTAATGGGAGAGTGATGCAGGGACCTCATATTTGTCATGCCCTGTGAGGCAAGGAATCAAATGGTAGCTCCTGTTTCTAAGCACTTGCAGCCTGTTCTAAGGGCTATTCATAGAGCTATTTCTGAAAGAGATTGGAAAGAAGGTGTGAGCTAGAGAGATAAGGAGTGTAAAAGAAAAAAAATGTATTCGTATTGGTGGCATTTTTAAATTAGAGACAGTTTTTCTCCATTGTCTTTTAATGCAGTTCAACATTCTTTTTCCACTCTTTCATCTTTTAAATGACCAAGTGCCAGTGTTTATCAATGCTGTGGCACAGGATAATTCAGATGTCTCCTGGTTGTAAGTTCAAGAAATAGTGGCAAAGGAAGGGGATTCACTTGTGTCTCTCAATCAAGGCTTCGGTCAGCCTCAAGTATAAAAGACTCTTATCAAAACTGGCCCTTAATTTTCACATGAATATGCCTCTCTCCAGACCTTCTACATTTTTTTAATGGGCTCTCTCACCCCACTCCTTGAGCTTTTGACCTTCATGCTTCCCCAAACTCATTTTGCTCTGCCAGTGTCCACAGAGTCAGTCCCAGCTCCAGCTCAGTTCATTCCTTGCCAAGGACACAGAGCATTCACAACAATAGTTAAGATACATCTGATACATGTATTACATGGGCAAGCCTTTATACCATGAGTTCATGGAGTGAGTTCGTTGGTTTTGAAACTTGTTGTTTAATTAGAATTCTCTAAATCAGGGTGTAAAAACCCAGCAAAAATAAGATCTTTCTATTAAAGAGAAACTTGTAAATATTTAGCAAAGTAATTAAAAGAAAAATCCGTGATCCTTTCATGGATGCTGATGCTTAATTTAGGAATTATATACAGTAACTGAGGTGCGAAAAAGAGTATCAGCACATTTTAAACATAATGCTAGCTCCAAAGTTTTCAGTGACTCCTCTGGAATAATTTTACTGTTTTGACTTCACCTTTATTTTTCTCTGTAATTCTGTCTCTGACAAAAAAATAAGATTTATTGTCTCTTGTTGGAAGACCCACCTATATATGTCACAATAGATATTACTTTTTTTGAGATGCAATAAATGAGAGGTAGCATTGATGTCAGATTGTTTCTAATATCTTTAACAGTGCTATTCAGCAATCACTCATAGTTTTGATGGCATAGTGCATGTGCACTATTGCTGGTGATTTCTGAAAACTAGAAAGTGTTACATCTTTTAAAGCCATGAGCAAACTTTGTAATTTACTGTCCAGCCCGGGTATGGGCCATCTTTTAGTAAATATAGCATGTCAGTGAAGTGACTGCATGAAACAGTGCTCGCAGTATAACTGGCAATTTCTTAAGAGTGTGACTGGAAGATTCCACTGGTTTCCAAGCTCAGACAGCATGGACTTTCATCAACATGAAAAACCTGGGAATACAAGGAACAGAAAGGGGTTTAGGTTTGCAAGGCTAAAAGGCTGATATACCCATTGCCAAAATTTTGTGATTCATATTTCCCAGGCGGTGAGCTTTTGCTGCCTGCATATGTCAGTACCAGACTGTCAAATATGTGCTAGGACCTGGAGATACCTAACAGCAGATACCTCACTGTGCTTTCAGTTTTGGACTTGTAAGAGCAGTGCTTAATCCAACACAAGATGAGGCAGCCTTAGCAGCTTTCATTCAGAAACAGAAAGATGACAAATGCTGGAGCCATCAGTCTGTATTGTAAGTGATCAGAGTGCATCTGCTGCATTTTATATCAGATAAATGTTGCTTAAAAATAAAAAATGCAGTCACGGGATTGAGCTATGTAACCTAGGTCTCTCCATCTCAGGATAAGCTCAGAGCTGTTAAGGTTCAAGTCTGAGTCTTTTTTCTTCTTATTTCTGTGCCTTTGTGTTTTCCTTCACTTATTTAGGCCACTCTCCTGAGAAATTTGAGATGTGGCTCTGAATTCGTTTGAGCTGGAGGAGAAGTCAAATACTCACTTCTCCCACCTTCTCTTTAAGTGCTCAGATTATTATGCAAAGCAAAGACTAGGGAAGCTCTTTCTTGCAGAGGCAGATGTCTTAAAAAGGGCAAGTCCTGCTAATTAAGACATCCAAGTCTAAAAATGAGAGGGCTCTATGACTCTTAGGACACTTTACCCATCCATCTGATGGATTATTTTCCAGTTCAAGCACTGTGCCTTTCTCTCTTATTTCTCACTGCATACATTATATCATATTACCTTTCAGGTATACTTTCGACAAGCAAACATTGAGGACCATGTCCATTCATCCATGTCCTTTGGAAAAATGGTTTAATATTTTTAGATATCACAGGAAATGTTTTGAATAGAAAATATCACCAGGTAGTAGAATAAAAATGGAGGATAAGTGGACACAAACAAATCAGCCTGACTCTGAGAATTCTCTGAAAGCAAAGGAATTTTATTATTGTATTTATAAAAAATATTCATGTATTATACATATTTAAATATGGTCATATTAGCTAGAGGAGCCTGATTGCTAAAAAACTGTTTTTCTACTTCAGTATAAATGTAAAGGAAATGCATGTGCTTCTGAAAAAAGGAAAAACTAGCAGAATACCAACAAAACCAAATACATTTCACAGGTCTTGCTATTGTGATTATCATGGTGAATTTCTAAGAACACTAGACACCAATTCAACCTAACGACTTGTGTAATGGGTGCATCAGGTTTAAAGTTGGAAGAAAATGCCTTCAGTTCACTTCTCCCTTGTTTGGAATATCATGGCCATAGCTACAGCTTTTGATAGTGCTTGCCTTGGCCTTACTGCTAAAGGTCTTTAGTAAAACATTGGCATATTTTGAGAGATTATCTTTGTGCTTTTGGAATAAAGATAGTAGAATTAATTTTACAGTGAACTTTCATTTTTTCATTATGCTTTATTCTCAGGAAAACCCAAAAAAATCTCTCTACAAATTTTAGTAACTTATTTGATTTGGAATTAAATAGTATTTATTGAATTCTGGTTTTATATTTGTATTTTTCTCTTTTCTGCAGTTTTGTGCTGAATGGTCCTATATATATAATACATTGGGATACAAATTTATGAAAAAAATTGTAAAGTCAATTTTCAAATGATGATGTTCTCTCCCTTTATTCACCCAGAAACAAGAAATCTTTCCTTGTTTAATTAATATTAATTGATCAATATTAATTGATATTTTTTGTTTTGGAGAAAAAAAGGGTCCAATAAAAATATTTTAGAATCGTGTTCAAAATAATCCAAATAATAATTCTGTCTCTCTTGTGCTCTTGGCTTTAATATATCATCAATTTAAAAATGCTGTATAATATTTATTTTAAAGAAGAGAGGGACTTTTTGAAGAGAATTAGTAGGAGATATGCTATCATATATTTTATAGCAGCCAAATTAATTTCTTTAATTTTTCCTTGGCTGGCAGAATATCCTATATTCTGCCATGCTACATAATTTACAAGTAATCAAATACTATTTTTTGCTCTTAATAAGATTCAAAATATGCCTATTTATTGTCTATTATACTTTTGTCTGCTCTCTGAATTAGTATGTTGCTAAGACTGATTCTTCCCCTCCAAATTTTATAATCTTTTTGGAGTTATATTGGTTCTGTGAATCCAAATGAAAACCACCTAGTTTTTTCATCCTGCCATGTTTAACTCAGATGAATTTAACATTCCCATGTTGTCATGAGTTGTATGTTTTGTTCATTTTAGGACATTCCTTTGTCCTCAAGCTCCAGGACTAGGATACAACTGGCATATTCTATATATGTATATCCAAATTTTTCTGTTCTGTTTTGCTATGTAAGACATGGAATATTTGCCAAAGATTTATTTTTCTATTTATCTAATTTAATTTGTCAAAAATCACCACCAGTTTCATTAGGCCATTTTATAACCTCATTTGATCAACCAGTTTTAGAGACTTCATTTTTAAGAGCATAAGAGTGCAACAGAATTTAGCAATGTGGAGTACCTCTACCTTGGGGTACATGGGCCATTATATACTCTATCTGTATTTCTTTGCTCTATTTCATTCAGTATTCTGTTATTAAACAAGAAGATTCTTGTATTTCTGCCATTTTGCAGTGTTTTGACATTTAAGAAAATGAGCATTAGATGGATTTTATATTTCATGATACAAAGTGGCATTTGGAAACTTCTGGAAACACTGTTCATGATTAAAGGTGTACATTATTTAGGTCTTACTATATAATGTTGACCCTAAGCTGCAGATGATAAATCTGAAGTTGGCCATAAAGATTCCAGCAGGAAATGCAGGATGGAAAAGCCTCTTTAAACTCTTCTAAAAAAACTGTCATAATTGGCTCTGATCGCATGTTGAACTTTTTAATGACTAAAAATCTGTTCTTAGAGATTTTTAATCATTCAAGATGACTTCTTCTCTGGTTAGAGTGCTCTAAAAGTGGTATATTTGGTAAAAGTCTGCATGTGTGCTACAGCAAAGGACAGTGCTGAGGGTGTTCCAGGGAAGCAGCGAGTGTTTGCTTGGGCTTAAGAAGGGCAGAATCCAAGCTGACAAGGAGCTCTCTATTTCCAAAATGCCCATGAACCCATCCCCATGTGCAGCTGGGGCTTGGAGCAGAATAGACCCCAAGCTGTGCAGACCTTATGAAAGGCAGGTTTTCATTGATGTTTCTGCCTTGTAGCCTCTCACTTGAGTAGTCGATGTATTCTGACATCGTTTCTCAACTACAACATGCAATATTAGACCTCAGTGCTACACAACATGGTCTGATTGTTCATCAGTCTTACCTAGAACAATAAAAAATTCATAATTTAGAAATCAATCTAAATCTTTGATGAGAAAAACCTTTTACAGATAGGTATGTAGTGACATTTGTTGCAAAGGATCTCAAAGAGTTTGCAGGTTATGCAAACACTTCTGTTGTGTCACTGTCATGCAGATACAAATTTTGGAGGTGGAATCCTGCCAGCCTGCATCATGCACTGATTATGGTGGGGAAATATTGCTTTAGCATGTTTTCTAAGGGGAAAAAGCATTGCCTCCTTACAGTTTCTGGAAAGCAGTATTTTCCCATTTATAATGGTGTCATCTGAAAATAATCAAAATGTAAAACTCAATGAATCTTCTTTGAAAAGTTAAGGTAGCTTACATGGATGGGAAATTCTGACTCTTGAGGAATCAGAGTCTTTTGCTGATGCCAAGATCATCTCATCATTTTTTTTCTCCTTGCCTGCCTTTATCTGAAGTCATCAAATCCAAACCTTGCTGCAGTGGAAATAATTGGCATCAAACAAAACTTTATGTGAATAAATAGTTTCTTAACTCTATGTTTGTATTAAAGTATTGATGATGATAAGGTCAGGTGGAACAGTGTAAGTCACACAGGTCATGCAGAATTTCCAGGCTGAATCAGAGAATTTTTATCATTAAAATGTGAAATGTGAAAATAATTCAGCACCTTGCTGAGTTACAGACACAATGGCCATCAAGCAAGATAATGGGAACATAAAAATAACCTCACCTTTAACTACCACAATGCTGAAAGAAATATATAACAAGTATAAGAGATTTCTAAGAAAGTGAGAAAAAAAAATAATTGA
Organism: Toxostoma redivivum; assembly: GCA_013397375.1. NCBI lineage: Eukaryota > Metazoa > Chordata > Aves > Passeriformes > Mimidae > Toxostoma > Toxostoma redivivum. Next base: position 259,476 of record VXBI01004326.1, on the reverse strand, counting down.
CATGATATATGTAAGAGTGTATCAACACTACACAATGTTCAAAACCTCTTAGTGAAAATTAAGTCAAAAGATTCTTCTTTGTATTTAGAACTGAAAACGTACATTTAGAACTGAAAAGTACAAGAGTAACATTTAAATGTGGACATACTGAATTTACTCTTTGAATAGCTGAAGGAGAAATAGTTTACCATTGGTAAACATACATGTATTTTTCATTATGTTTGCAGTGCTAAAGTGAAATATTTATAAGATTATTTTTTTGTAGCATCAACTACTACCATCCTATTTAATATTTCATTCAGATCCCTGCATAGATTAGAACAGTACTGAAGTTCAGAGAGCCAGCATGCCACCGTTTCATTTTACATTCTGCCACAAAGTAAGAATGTCGGCTTACCATCAAGAACTGTGTTCAGAGGCAAAACAAGTCTCAGCTCTTAGAACACCTACAGAAAGAAATAAAACTCAAAAATTAGGTAACCATTAAAATGTATGTCAATGCAAATAAAGTGTAGGGAAATTTAAATTCACTCTTAAAATGCCCTATATTTCCTTGTGGTATTTAATTTCAATCACAACAGCATTGAAAGTAGCTGGGTCTGTGGTAATGGGTTCTTACACTGTGCAAGCTCAAGCAATAAAACACTTTGGAATTACTCTCAGCAAACAGGAAATGTTTGCTTCTTGAGTGCTGTAGCACACAGGGATACTAGAGCATATATATTAAAAAAGTCTTTGCTAGCTAGACTTTGAGGTGGACTTAACCATTTACCTGTACTAGTTTTGTAATGGGCAGTAAACTTGTACTGATAACCAAAGAAAAGAAACAGCTGGTCTCAGCTTCTCAGCTTCTGCCAAAAATGAAATTATTATTCTCTATGTATAGCTGTAAAAACTACTGCACATTTTGTCAACTCGAATTTATGCAAGGTTAGAATCATCTAGGAAACCAGAAGTGTATTATAGACAGCTTCATAGCAACCTCTTGAAGGAATACTAAATCCAATTATGCAGAACATCACAGAATTGTTTGTTGTTCCTATAGCACTTAGCTCTCATGAAAGCAAAAGTATTTGTTCCTCTTCTAATGGATCAAGAACACTATCATATGTAAGATTCTATGATAATAAGTTATGACTGCAAAGCTTTTACACAGATTAATTCTGAAGCAACAGAAGAAGTACATCTTCTGGAAAAATACGCAGCAATCTATTCTGTCCTTTAGCTATTGAATTAGAAACAAATCCTAAAGTGGAACAACTGTAACTTGGGAGTGTTCCCATTGGGAATATTAATGATTGCCTGGGAGAGAAATATGTAACAAGGTCAATTTTTAGTTAATACTGAAGGATATTTTGTTTTCAAAAATGATATCTTAGTTTAGTCTGATTTGAATTATTCCTCAGATGATGTCAATTGCCATGGGTAAGAACCCTTACAATTGTCACTGAGTAAGAATTTTAAAACTGGTTGATGGACCACATATTAGCACACATTAGGTTGGTATTACTGAATTAAAGCATGTAAAGAACTCACAAAATAACTGATAGTGCAAAATGAAATAGTGATTTCTCTCTAATTCCTTGGCTTTTGTTTCCTACTGCCATCTAGAATGGAGAATATTGGATCAGTCATCAAAACTATATTTACAGCAGTTTGTTTTCTTAAAAGTAGAAAGAATATTTAAGCATCATGATTAAGAATTTTGTATGAACATGAAAGTGGGATTAAAGTTATTTTGAGATTTTTAACTCAAAACATTTCATGATATTCCGTTTTTTATACTTTTTGCATTTCTACAAATCACGTAACAGATTGTATATTTGCATCCTTTGAGGCTGTAGCAGAGCACAGAAACCGAGCAGCTGCAACTCGTGCTACCAGGGAGAGAGAAGCTCAATGGGCAGCAGCCTTAGCCTGTCACAGCTCCTCAGCCATGCAGTCTGTGAACACAGAACCAAAGGGCAGTGCCTGGCCCAAGAAGGAGTATTTGATCATGCATAAATTAGGTGTATTTGAGTATTTCTATTTGAAAGTGCACATGGTTTTGTGCTCCTGTGTTTGTGGACCATACTACAGACTTTAATGGCAGTGCAGTGTGCTAGTTTTCCAAGAGATCTAACACTGTAATTAAAATTCTGTTTCTTGCACAATTTGAAGGTTACTGATTCTCATGGTTCCTAACTCTGAAATTTACTTTTCTTCTTTTAAGAACATGAATCTGTGTAAATATAAGTAATAGGAAAGCAATGATACTCAGCTACAGATGCCTGGCTGGGGGTTGAAGACAGCAGAATGTGCAGAGATGCTGAGATAGAATTTTCACAACTCCTTGGCCATCATTAATCTGAAACAGCATTATCATATTTATGGAGAGAGACTTTTCACAAGGGCATGTAGTGATAGGACAAGGGGAACAGCCTTAAGATGGAGGAGGATAGGTTGAAATTGGATATTAGGAAGGATTTCCTTGCTGCAAGAGTGGCGAGGCACTGAAAGAAAGTCCAGAGAGGTTGTGGACTCCCCATCCCTGGAGGTGTTCAAGATCAGGATGAATGGGGCTCTGTTGAACCTGGTCTAATAGGAGGTTCCCTGCCCTTGGTGGGCAAATTGAAACTAGATGATCTTTAAGGTCCCTTTCAACCCTTTCCCTAGCTTCTTAATATTGTTCAAAATTTATATTAAACTCATTCATCCTTTCCCCAGCCTGTATTCTGTTCCCACCAGCTCTTCCTTCTCCCCTTCAGAACGTCTATAATGGCACCAGTTTCTCCCATGGCTGATTTTTGTCCCCTCTGTGGAGTCCCTAGTCTCCCTCCAGACCTTCTTCACAATTCATGTGCAAAAGTAGCAAGATTTCCCTATGTGGCTATTTTATAAGCACATTTAATCTCTTTCCTCAAACTCATTTCCACATACTCCAATATGTGGGCAAGAGAGAGAAACTGCACTTCATTCTACAGACTGACTTCTGTGAATCTGGTACAAAATAGATGAAATATATATATTAGTATTTATTATTTGTGTGGATTGTAATTTGTTGATTTTGCTAAAGCAACTTGGGAGTGGCGTTTTTAAGGTATCTATTTTGAGTAACAGAGGAAAAGAAAATAGAGTCAAATGGTCAAGAAGCTAATTCCTAGTTGTCCTGGTAACAACTGTTTTCCTTTGTGAACAGCAGGGGTCACTAAAAAGAAGGGTTATAGTGGGGGAAGAGAACGGGGAGGGGGTTGGATTTTTTTTTCATTAGATCACTTTTCATATGTTTTCTGTTTTAATCATTATATTAAAGAAAGAAAATTCTTGGTTCTACTTTGCTTGAAAGATAACAAACTCCCAAAAAAAAAATGATCACCCCTTTTATGGCCTAAATTATAAATTGTCTCTGCCTCTAATAAAACATATTTTATAATTCTGTTGTCAAATGACTTTCATAAAAACCTCTTTTAAAAAATATTTTCATTGTGTTGTAAGCTGATGTTGACATATAACACCATGATAGCCAAGAGTGAGCAAAGTTATTTCCTCTCTATTTCTTGTGATCATACTGTCATTTTCTCCATTATTTGCTATTATTGGAAGGCAGTAAGACACAATTAGTAATGTGAGAAATAAAAATAAAAATGTCCACTATTTAGAACAAGTCAGCAAGAGAATAACGACAAGCAAAATACTTAGATGATATCTCAGTGTAATTTCACTCAACATAAAATGTAAACAAGTGCATAATTCTGTTCTTAGAAGGATGGGAAGTGCTGACCACTCAAGGAAAGAAAGAGAGCAAAACCCAGTCAAACGCCATAGCAGGGGGAATCCTATAAGAGAACACGCCAGAAAAGATAGGTTGCTTTCTCTGCTTCCTATCTGTTCTGTAAGCTTAGCTTTCAAGGAGTTTTTGTATTTATCTTTGCAGCTGAACGAGTTCAATTTCTCTGAGATTAGGACAGAAGTTTCAGAACAGCAGGTTAATCCTTCCTGCCTTCACGGACAACTGAGCAAACAGACATGTATCAACGTGGCTGAGTGTAGAATTGTAATTCTAGAGATTAACATTGTCTTTCCTGTTTGACCTCCACATTTCTCTTCTAGGTATGTTTGTATGTATGAATGTATGTGTGCAGTTATTTATTTATTTGTTTCTTTGTTTGTTGTTAACAGCTTCTGTCCAAGGCCCTTGGGAGAGGGCAATCTCACCAAACAAAGTGCCGTATTATATCAAGTGAGTATAAGTAGCAATTCATTCCAGCTGTTTACATTTCTTATTTAAGACAAGAGTTAGTAATTTTCTTAAATGATTGTGAACTGCTCCTATGGTGTCTAAATGGGAAGGACAAAAAGGAACAAAACCTGCAATTCATTTCACAGAAGTGTGCTAGTTATCTAGAAACACAGTGGGATGCACTAATTTGTAAGTTGCTTGGGTTTATGCTACTATAAATCATCTGCAAATGAAGTAAAGCTTTGAGGTACCTGGATTATAGTTTAAATTGTGCTGTTGCCCTCTGTGTGTATGTGTGTCAGGTTTTGAAAAACCAAAAAAAAAGCCCCAACATTCTGAATTGCAGTTTTAAATGTGATACACTAAGGGGTTTAAACCCCACATATTTGAAATGGTTTATAATAATTTAGTTAGCTAGTAATTTTGATCATTTATAATGGTTTTAAATGCACATACTCAATCCTATGAATTCCTTTAGGGACAGTACTTGGTAAGGTCCATAGCTGAGGAATGGCAAGGCTCAATTAGTCCCTAAAGCCTAATCTTTTTGAGTTTAGTTCCCAAATTAAGCTAGTTTGCATTAAGAGTTGTGTGTGCACAACAAATGAGAAGAACATGTTTTAAAAATCACAATTTGGAAACACCTGCTTCTAATGGCCTAAGCAGAGCCACCATATAACTACAACAAAAAAGATGGTTAATTATATATTTTTCTTCTCTTTTGAGTTCTTTACCTATAGCATGTGCTTTGAACTACTTATCCTACTTCTGAAGGAAACAGGTGATGCAATACTGGCTGTAGACACTGTAGTGCAAGTAACAAAGACATGGGTATTGTTTAATACACCTGTTTCCGTGGTTTCTCTTTATACTCCCTAAACACTTTGCAAGCTCATCTAGAGTCACTGAAGCCGTTTGGCTACAGAAGGCTCTTGCAGTGGCACTTCAGTTGCAACTTTCACAACAGGATGAACTTCTACAGCAGCCTTAGAACAAGTATTTGAGTTATGCATGAAGGAAACTCTGTGGTGCAGTTCAGAGGTTCAGTTATACCTGGCTACGCTGGTTTTCTGTTGCATTAATCTTGTAAGTTTTCTGATGTTTGCATTTGGCTATGAATAATGAAACAGTCACAAAGGAACTGGAAAGCTCTATCAAGGAGGGGCAGTCTACCAGAGACAGGCTGGAAAGCAAGTCAATGCTCTGGCATGTAAGTCTCTGTTTATGGCACTAACATGAAGGCAAAGATCCTCCTTTTCTCTTTCACATGGCATGATTTGCCATTATGGGGAGGGGAGTTTGGCAATTCTTAAAGTAGGCACAAAATGCACTTCATGCTGTGCTTGGCACCTCTGTGCCACTCACATCCAGTAGCCAGTGGTAACTGGTAAAATGGTCAATGCTGGTCTTGCTTATTCTTTCCTACCTTTTAGTCTTCTTTTCTGAGCCATTTCCAAATTCAAAGAATTATGTTTATTTTGTTCACTTTGAAAACCATTTTAATAGCTATGAACAATTGTAGCATTATGCCATGGATCCTGATTTAGGATGCTGCCAACTACACCAGTTTGTCACAAATGAGTGATTCAAATTGCTGGAAGAATCAGTCAGAGGTATTAACAAGAGTGGGTTTAATATGAATTTGTAAAAGCGCATCTTAATAAAGTTCAATGGCAAGGTTCACTCTATTAGTTACTACGTTATACAAAGGAAAATCAAATTCAAATCTATTTTGAATGATTTGCACAGAGACCAAAGAGCCAAAGGGTAAGGACCCTCCCAATGGGTCATGAGTTTCAGAGCAGACCTCCTTTCTAAACTCCTGATGGAGCTTAGCTGTGGCTAGGTCCAGACTTAGTCTCAGACTTGGACAATGGCATATGTCTAAAAGAATTAACTACATGGATTTCATTAACATTTATTTTACATGCTACCAACCACTTACCAAGAATCCATAGGTAAGGGGTCTCTCTGAATTGGGTAAAGAAGGATTTCTTAGGTAAGGAATCTCAGTCCTTGAGAGGAGTCCCAGCTCCAGGGGAGAGTCACTGCTGTGCAGTGCAGTTGCAGTTTAGAGAAATTGAATTGGACTCATCCAAAGATTGGTGGCTTGTAGAAAGGTCTCTGCCTCAAGGAGTAACCTTAAGAGTTGTCCCAGGGCAAGGGGAGGTCACTGCTGTGCAGCCACGCTGCCCAGCAGGGAGAGCTCAGAGGTGGCTCCCTGAAGCTGTCAAAGCCATGGGATAAAGTGGTTGGCTTGTAGTCAAATTTAATACAGGAGGAAGGAGATGCATGAGCCTCCTTGCACCCACAGCCTTCTTTGTTCTTTGATAAAAGACCCTTGGAAAAGCCCCCTGCTATTCATGCATTACTCACAGCCCGTGTTCCTAGCTCATGTGCATCGATGCTCTCTGGGTCACTCCGCCCCTTTGGGAATTTCTAGAGGAGTTCTTGGCTACAGCACAGGTCTTTACTTGCTTTGGAGCCTGTACCAAATTACTGATAGTTTGGTTAAGGGGTCAAGTACATTACTAGTTTAATTAAAGTTTTAATTTAGCCACATCTTTTATAGGAAAACTTGCTATCCTTGAGATGGTCAAGTTTTAATGCAACTTACTGAGCTGATATATCTATTGCCTTCTCCAGCTATCCTGAGTCATTTTTTATTCATTCATTCTCATCAATCATATTTCATATTAATAAACAACTAAATTGTTTTCTGTACATTTTTGACTTTTAAAATAAACACACTCTTTTTTAAATCTTTGATGCATTACTTTCCTATTGTTAATTCTCTAAAAGAACTTCATGAAGGCTAAGAAGATACAGGTAGCATTCTTTTAATGTTTATATAATTTTCTTTCTGTCATCAATGTAGAATATTGGTATTAGCCCCTTCATTAACCAGATGTGCTACATATTTTACTGGTTTTCATTTTATCTGTTTTTCCCTTGATGCTTAACTGTTTTATCTCATCACTTTTCCATTTGTGATGATATTGCACTCAATAATCCATAAATCAGGCAGTACTTCATGCTAAGTCTTCAGCATCAGTGTTTATTTATGGTTGGGTATCTTCAAGACCTGTGATTTTCTTGGTTGAAATTTCATTTGTATACAGTTGATTAATCTCTAGCAAGTAGTTTTTTCTAAAGCTATTACTTCAATAATTCCCTCTTGAACTTATTCACACCAGTTGGTTTTGTTGTTTTTTTGTTTCAAATTGTATTTGTATAGGCAACATTGCCACCAACGATATAATTATCTACCGCGTACAACCTGCTTCAGCTGTTCCCAGTGTCTGGCACTGGGTGGTTTCTTGGCCAAGTGTCAGCCTCATGAAAGTTGCCTTTCAATGGCCTTGCATCAGCTGCTGCATTTCCTTCCACCCTTTCATGTGCTTCCCTCCTTATGGAGATGACGAGCTAGACCAGAACTTCAGCCCCACCTTTCTCTTCCCAGCAAACTGAGGAAATCTAGTTTTTGCATTCCAGGACAGCAGAATGATCCCAAGCTGCAGGTGGACAAGACTGCCAGGGCACTGAGCACTTGCTCATGAGGTGCTACTGAGTTAAAAAACCCTCTGCTTTGCCTCTGAGGTAAAACATGTAAAATTGCTTGAAAACACATTTTATCCAACCCTTTTTATTTTGATCTTTTTTCTCCTTGATATATTCCTTGTGTCTAATATAGAATTTAAAGATTTTATTAGATTACAAAAGGAGAGGACTGTAAAAAAATAGTTTTCAGTTTAATCAGTCCTGTTCTTTGAAGACCTTGATCCTGCTCTTACTGCAGTGCAACCTAGAAAACGGAAAGGAAGAAGCAGGCATAGACATGTCTTTACTCTTTATTAATGTTTTAGGTATTCATTAGAATTTCTAAATTTAAGTTTTAGAAGACAAAACAGGCAATTACTCTACATTAGAAATCTGAAAAGCAAATGGAAAAATGCACACCTCAAAGACTACTGAATATGTGTCAAAAGATTTTTTTAAAAGTCTCATATTCTAAAAAAGGCAGATAATAAAGGTAGGGAGGCTGTGGATTTTTACATTGCAATTCAGGTTAGATCACATTTTCACAGAGCTCATCCCATGATGAAAGGGATCTCAGGAGTGCATGCATGCGCATGCATACTCTTATCTTCCAATCAAACAGATAGAGGAGCTGCTCCAAAGCAGTGACAGGTAACAAAATCAAGTGTCTAGGTTCCATTTTGCAGCACCAGAAGAAGTACTTGGTCTTGTTGCACAACCCAATCCCTCTGCAGTGTCTGTCTTCCCAGGGCACAAGGGAGGACAGCTCAACTCTGAACCATGTTTGCATCTCTCTTGTGTGTCTCTTATCCTCTGTTCTGCAAACTTGTCCATTGCTTAGTGTTATGAGATCTCTATTGCCTTGGATTATAGAGGAGGAGTGGGATTGAAGCCTGCAACATACTTTCTCCTTAAAAAAAGATATTCAGTAGTCCTGCCATCATGAATGTGTTGAAATCTAGGTGTGACTTCTATATTTGTACTAATCTTTGACATTATTCTTCCTCTGTGTATGTAGCTTGCCAGTTAATAGTGTCTCTCTTCTTACCCTTTTGCTGTGCCCATTCTTTCGAAGGATTTAAAATGCTTCTACAAAAATACAGTAGTCTTTCATCTCAGTGCGGAAACCTTCCAAGTTATTTCCCAGCCAAGCTTATTTTCTTATACAGATTATAGCAGTTCACTGAACTTTGTCCTGCTGAAGACAAAGCTGGATTCTCAGGAGCACAGCTTTGACTCCTTGAGAAAATGTGAGCCTCTTTCTATAAATTACCTATGCAGTAAGCTAACTCCAAGGACAAGCCATCTCCACTTCCTCACTCTCTTCCACATTGTAGTTTCCTATGAGAATATTTTATTTGCATTTAATGTATCAGCTTGTGACATACATTTTTTCTAGTTTTAGATCCTTCATTCTTTTCCAACTTCACAGTGGAGATCTAGCAGGCCAGTTTCTATAAACATACTTCTTTGTTGTCTTAATTTTTAATCTCTCTTTCAATTGTTGTTTAGCCATGCAGAATTTCAACACAGAAAAAAAAGCTAAAACCCCTGAGTTTTCATTGTAAAAGCAAACAGATTAAAGCCATGATTCTTTTACTTTTGTTCAACTTAGAGACAGGATAAATGAATGTATCTGAATGAAATTCTGCTAAGATAAAAAGTGAAGAGATGCTGTTCCGAGAAAATCACTTGGGTTAATTGTTTCTTCTGCAGAATGTAGATAAGTACAAAGCACAAAAGGAAGTAGGAAATATCCATCAGACAGAGCAGAGACACGGAGGACCATAAATATACAATGTATGATAATGTATATGTAGTGAGTGAAGCTGTGAGCAAGCTATGAAAACCATGTGTATGGCTGACAGTTAACCTATCTACCAAATTAAAAAAAAAAAAAGTATTATTTTGGCTTTTTATAAACATAGTTACTATGGTTTTTTCCCTGTCTTTCAATTCTGAGCTCTACATAGGAAAATTGAAGCTATTGTGAAGGAAAGAAAAAGTATAATACTTTTCAGTTTGCCTTTATGTGATGTAAATTCTCATGCTGTCTAGCATAAAAACCTAAATGATATTTTTTAGAGGTTTGTCCAAGTGCAGAGATTTTCTTTATGATTTGCAGGGTTGTGAAGCCTTGGTTCCAAAACTTGTCACAAAAATTTAAACTCAGAGTGTAAATAAATGAGAAATCTTGAGCCTTTAACTACCTTTATAATGAAAGCAGAGGTTATAAACAGATGTGTTCCTGCTGACTGAGCGAGAGCACTCAAGGAAGATGTCGTAGGTCTGCTCCTCGTTACCATCTGTCAGCAGGGAGTTACTGCCCTCACATCAGAAGCAACTGAAGGAGATTAAATTTGTTTTTAAATGAATTATAAGTACTCAGGAGCAATTTTAGTGTATCCAAGCTGGTGTGGGGGCTGAGGGCAGGGCTGCAGTCTCTGGTTTGGAGCCGTGAGTGAGGGAAAGCATGTGCCTTCCCTCCATGAACACAGTGCCTGTTGTGGAGGGTGGAGAGCAGCTTCTTGGTGCCTGCACAGCACCTGGTCCTCTTGATGGGACACTGCTCATAGTAAAGCAGACAGTAAAGCTCTTAAGCTTTATTTTCAAATTCATTCAGTTCAAATGTTCATGAAGAGTATATAGTGTTAAGCATTACAGAGGGGTTAAACACTGAGAGGATAATTTTGTGCAGGTTCAATCTTAAAATGTGTTATGCAGGTAATGAGCTGGGTAAGAATTTTAGATGGAATCTGACTTTCCTATTTTCCTAATTAAAGGGGACATATAAAGTTTTCAATCTTTTAAATCCAGCTAGTCATTGCTTTCCAGCTCTGGGACTAGGAGATTAATATATGAACTGTTTTTATAGGCGATAGTGTGAAAAAGTAAACTTTTGGTACTGAACAAGGAGTTCATGTATTTATAGGGTAGTAGAATATAATTACATTACCTCAAATATTTTACTTTTATTGTAGCTGAAGTTGTTACATTTATTGTAAGCTAAATGTAATTTTTGCTTGAATTTTACTTCATTTCAATTAGCTTCTTTTTACTCCAGTTGTTAAATCTAGCCTGGCTACACTTAACAACTGAACTAAATGAATGAAAAATTACATAGCCAATATAAGCTTTACAAAGTTGAGTGACATCTATACAATATGGTCCTATTTTATAGAGTATATGCCAAATCTTCCATTAAAAAGTAGATTTTACAGCTGCTCCTGATAGCTAAAATGTATTGCCATCTACTCAAAGCCCATCTTTTAAACAGTGTGCTTAATAAGCAGGATTCTAAAATAAGAATTATGTTTGATTTCTATTGGAATGCTTTGAACTTGAAAAGATTAGACACATTAAGGAAAAAAATAGAAAGATTTGCCTGTCAGAATTTTCTTTTTTTTTTTAAAGATCAATTACATACTTAATTTAGATGACAGACAAAGAGGAGACAACTTCTGACAACTGTCCAATGTAATATTCAAGGAAATGGGAAACAATATCTCAGATTCCTTACATATTAGAATTATATCAAGAAGTCTCATACTTTCTTTTATTCCTCTAAAGACTGACAGCTTCTCCAAAGCAGCACTTGTCACATCCATTGCCTGCATTGTCCTTGGTCCAGTGTCCCTTCTAATGCACCCAGCTCCACAAACAAGACGATTTCTCCATTTCACACAAGAAAACTTCCATCTGTATAATAAGGGACTCAGTGTTAAATTGATCATGCTTCACCTATTGTGCCATTTTTTGTCTTCTTTGTGATCTTGTCAGTCTAAAATATGTCAGGAGTGTAATTACTAATTGTGCTTTAAGAAAGGTCTCAGTATCAGTGAGAAAGCAGTGGCTATGGCCAGGTACAATTTACATTTCCAGCTCTATTTGCTGTGGATGCACAGCTTTGGTGAACAGGAACATTCTCATATTGGCACCTGAGGCCATGCACCAGCCCAGAGCAGACTGAGAGTGCAATAATCAGCCACACCAGCTGGGCTCTTTCTGTTTCCCTAAGTGGCCTGTCTGTCAGGGCAAGGTCAGGTGTTTTCTTGGATTCTTTTTCAAAATTAATTCATGGATCCTGCTGAACTGCTCTTGAATCTTTCTCTGACCTTCCAAGATGCCAGTTCTTCTGCTGACTGCATTAAGTTCATATTTTTCAGAATATTTTCCACCTGTCTTTACAAACACTTCTTGCCTTGAGAGATGTGTTTAGTCTTTACTTACTGAATCAATATGGATTATTTGGCCCATTTTTCTCCTAATGGATGCCTTTCAGTGATTTTTTTCTTTCTTCTTGTCAAGTAATAGCTAAAGTCTGTTTTGCACATCAGTTCTGTGATATCCTTATCTTTAGACCTTAAATCTTGAGAACTAGTTTGTGTAGTTATACACTTAGGAGATTCTAAGGGACACATAAAATGAATTAATTGAGAACTGTGCAAATGTCAGTAAGGTTGCAGTTAGACTTAAGGAAATATTCTAATGAATAGGTTAAGAATGACCAAATAATCTATATTAATTTTGCTTATTTCTCATTTTCTGTTTTAAAAGTTGAATCTTATGAGATAAATTATAGTTTCAAATATAATCTTTAGGTTTGACAGACTCCTGCATGCTACTTATTTGTTTTGAATTTCAAATATTCATCAGATAAACTTTTATATTAGGAAATATCTGGCTAGATAGTTTAAGAAAAACAAACCATAAAAAAATGCATTACATCTCTGAATGAATTGCTTTTCTTAAAAGTAATTTTTGTAACACAAGCATTCATGGCATTGTATTTACCATAGCAATTGAGCTCAGAAAATGAGACTGTGGTACAACACAAGCAGCACCCTTTATATAACGAGCCTAGCAGGGTCACTGAGTGATGTCTACAGCCTACAGAATGGAATAGTGAGTAGAGGTCCAACTTTGCTCCTTATCACCTACCCACTCTGTGTGTCAAGGTCCTCCCTCCTCTTTTTCAGCAAGACCAAAATTTGTTAGCATAAATGCCATATGTAGGTGCTAGTTTGAGAGCTTGAGGGGGCCACAAACTCAATACAGCAATAAATTACTAAGAATTAAGGTTGCTGCAAATATGTGCAAAGTTGTTAATATGAGTTTTTTCCTTCACTTATGTGCTTCACACTTTATAATGTGCACTTTTGCAGTATTATGTTAATAAAATTTAATGGTCAATTGAGTTGTGGGATTTAACATTAAAATTTTTATGCAGCAGGTAAAGGTTTTCAAAGAAATCTAAATATTTTAAACCATGATAATAGAGGGTCATTCAGATACTTTATCTAGATGTCTGCTAGGAAAGTTTCTATTATTTCAATCTTTAAGTATTAGATATCTGACTAGTAAATAACCCAGACTGCCTTTTGAATTTTATTATATACTTGTCTCCTAGTTTTCTTTATCAAGATATCTTTTCTGTTCACTACTGCAGAGCTAATGCAGGAGTAGAGGGATGAAGACACATTTTCTGAGCTTCATTTTCCAACAAATTTATCTCAATCTTTTTTCTTAAAAGCTGCATTATTGGAGAAAATGTTGTAAAACTTTTAATGCTTGAGGGTTATGACACTCTGCATGAAGCATACTAAAAAAAGTTGTTAGAAAGAAATGTTACAGGCATGGAATTAAAATGTAAAGAGTAGCTATAAAATTACTGTTTGGCATGGGAAAAGATAATTTCATACAAACACCTCAACTATATAAGCAACATGGAGCACCATGATAAGATTTTAGTCATAACCCAAAGCTTTTCTAATTGAGACATGGGTGTTATACTTTGTTAATGATTAAGAGACACTTTTGCAGCAGGAACTTGCTGATATACATCTTAAGGAGATGCTTGCTAAAGGGTATATGGTTGTACAAATGTATTGACTTGAAAATATGTAATAAAGAAATATGAAGAAGAAAAATAAAAAAGAAATTAAATTTCAATTGAACAAAAAGACTGAAATACTAAAATAATTTGTTTCCAAGTACTGTTTTCCAGTCTGCCATTTGCCATCCAATAGGTTCTAGTAGCAAAAGAATACACAATTTAACATTGTAAAGAATGTGACAAAAAGTGAACAGATTCTGCTGCACACTGAAACACTGAGAAACTGCACCTTCATTAGAAAATTAGAAGCTGCATATGTCCTCCCAGATCAGTGATTTTTATCTACTATTTCATCTTCAATTTAAGTCTGCTTAATTGCTTTTAACTTTAGGACTCCATCAATGGCAGTGTTCTTAGTTGACCTTACCTATGCACCTTTTTGAAAACATAGGGAAAAAAAAGTGAAAGCAATTGCAAATGTTGCTTGATGCAACAGCAGTAGCTGCAGTAAACAGGATACAGCCATAAAGACTGGATATGTTCCTAAGGAAACCAGTGTGTAATTTAGTTTCAGATATAAACATAGAGAGAATAACAATATGAAACAAACTCAAAGGTGAATATTCCTTCAATGAAGGGTTCACTTGAACTTCTAAAAATTTGATAGGAATCTTAAGGTTAAAAAGTACATTATGTGCACATATATGCATTCTGTTACTCTTGGGACTCTCTCTGCCCAAACAGTTAAGAAACAATTTGAAAAGTATTTAAAGCAAAATGCTCATCAGTGAGGATGTTTTTTTTAACCCTGTTTGCTGAGAATCCCTGGAATGTATAAATCATGTACTACTTTTGATAAATATGATTAAACAGCTAAACACAGAGAAGTTCTGAAGAAGCCTACATTTGTGGTAGTTTTTCTTACATCTTGATTACAGTGTTGCATGTCATTAATTTGCATTTACTTCCGTGCTTGAAAGCATCCTCTGCTTCCATTTTATCACCAGCTCCAGTCATATTGCAGTTGCCAGTTTTACTGAGCAGATTTTGTTAGTAAATGAGAAATTCCAATGTGAAATACTTTTGTATATTAATCAGCTTTTAGCTATTGCATGATGTGCAATTACTTTTTTGCAGTGTTTTGCTGATCCTTGACTATAAAAGCATAGTCATTGAATATTAAAGTTTGCTTTCATGGCACAGTGTTGATATTCAATGTGAGTTCTGTAAGACAATGCTAGTTCAAGTTCATTTAAAAAAAAACATTCTGAAACTTTACACAGTAAGCTAATCTCTGTAGGTGAACTATCATTCAGAGATATTCACAAACAAACCTATATGCTTTTTGGTTTCTTTTATATAAACCCCACAATGGTGGTTTAAATCTGTATAGAGGGCTTTCATTTATAATTCTAAAATTGCTGTGTGTTTTGTAATTGACTTTGTGAAAAAACACAAAGGAAAAGCTGGCTCTAAGTGACAGACTTATTCTGTACTTTCAGAAGAAACAGAAATGCACAGCTATAAATTTTGTTTGGGTTCAGATTATATAAACTTCTCGAGGTAACCCTAAACTAAAATTATACCAGGTACAAATCTGAATAATCTTCCATTTCAAAATGTTTGGATTTTGGGTTTGGGGACGTTGTTTGTTTGTTTGTTTATGTGGGTTTTGTTCATTTGTGGGGTTGTTTTGGTTTGTGGTTTTTTTGGGAGGTTTTTGTTTGGGTTTTTAGGAATCTTTTGGGATTTGGGTTTTTTTTTTTTTGAGGTTTCTTTTTTTGTGAACACTATAAAAAGAAAGACTACTCAACCAATGATAAACCATATGGTCTGTCCCCAACAAAGGAAAGCATATTCATCAAGCTGCTGCCATAGTACAGTGCAGCAGTAGGAATTTAGAGAAAAGGGTTTGTCGCAGTGAGGGAAATAGCATTGAAAAGAACTATTTGAAGGAGAAAAGTCTTCTTTGCAACAAGTTTCTTTGAAGTAATAGCAAGTTACAGATGGTATATTTCACAAGAAATTAGAAGAATGACACCTGGGACATCAAGTAGCTGGATATTAGAGAACAAGTCTATTTGCTTAACTTCTTCAGTCCCTAAGACATTAGGAGCATAACAAAACGACTAGTTTATGAGTTTTTTAGATTTCTAATGATGTATTTTCTTTGAAGTTTATCTGCTCATTCTTTCCTTACATGGAAGTTTCTCTTCAGGACTGCCCTTGACAAAAAAAAACAAATCTTTTCTCTGACACTGTTCAATCTGCAGAACATTGCCCTCCTTCTTCTTGGAATTTGTGTCTTTTTCCAGTTCATGTTTTTGTTTCCTGCCCAGTAATTTCTAGCTTCTGTTCAATTTTCTCCTTAAAACAGCTCTTAATAAGGTCACTAAAAATTTCCTGCCGTCCAGTTCCAAGAATCTTTTCAGTGTTCACTTTCTTCTAGGTCATTCCACCACTTTCAACAAGCCATCTTGCTGCTGTCCTTTCATGCCTTCTCTTGGCTTGCTTTCAGGCTTTCCCTTGTAATAATTTACTGTTTGCTTCTTCTATATCTTCTGTCTTATGCTTCCTTTGCAGAGACAGCCCTCCCACTGGAAACTCTGACTCCAGCCCACCACCCTCTTTGTTATTCTTTCTCACCTCTCCTTTCAGAGTTTTGTTTAATTTAGTTGTGCTGATGACTTCTAAATTTGTTCATTACAGTTTTCTTTCCTGTTTATAGCACTTGCCATTAGATAGTTATTAAGTCCCAAGCTCAAAATAGATCTTTTCTCTCAAACACCAGTGTTTCTCTGTTGACATTTCTATTATTTTACACAATGTTTTGCTGCCTATGTTGGCTATCTCATGCACTTTATGCCTACTCACACATTTAGTGTTGCTTGTCCTTAAGATAATTTATCTCCTTTTCCAACACCAAAAAACTATATTTTTTTCTGATTCTCTTCTTCACAGAGATTTTTACTTGGTACTCAGTCATTCTGATTAGCAGTAATCTAATTCAGCCTCAGCCATTTTGCCTCATTAAAAGATGCTGTGTTCACCGTATTAACAATAGTCATAAAATGAATTGTAACAGCTCAAGAAATTTTATTGCGCAGAATAGGAAATATGTGAGAAGAACTTAGAAGTTGTTGGAGGCACTGTTACTCTTTCCATCACCTAATTCCAGGTTACAGCTTTATCTTTATTGCTCAGTTATGTCCCACTGGATGTCTCACTGTACCTCTGCACAAAAGGCAGATATTTTTTACATTCTACCCATTCACATGGATTAGCAGAGAATTTTAAGGAACAAAAATATTTATTTCTTATCCAGATGTCCAATCTGTCTTGAAGAAGACTGAGGTGATCTTGATCCCTAGAAGTCTCCATGCCAGCAGGCTCCATGAAGATAAACCCCTTGACTCCTTTGTCCATCAGTGTTGGCAAGGGCTGACATTGTCAGAAATACCACTTTCTTATCTGAAGAATGAACTGTAAAAATCTAATTGTCTCGGTAATGATGTTTAGTAACAATTTTCTGTGAGGCAGTTCTCTCAGATTATTTCCTCTATTTCAGATTAATTCCATAAATTCTAAACCTTTGTACATTGGGAAGCTACTAAACTTTAATTTACAAGTGTCACTTTGTTAACACACATCAGTTCCATATTTGTAAATTACTGTTTGCTTCTGTCTCCCTTTGAATTCCAGCTAGCTGCTAAGGTTTTTCCTACTGAGTAGAAGAGAGCCTTGTCCCTTTTTGTTTCGAGATAATATATCATAGACAAAGGTCCTGCAGAAGTATGGATGATCACAAGAGCAGCCAGTTGCCTCATGGCTGTGCATCCCACCAGGTACAGCTGCATTCAGCAGCAGCACAGAGCATACAGGTATTATCTGCAAAATTACAGTCAATAGCATTTTCAACATCAAACCCTTCTCTGAACAACCCTACATGAAGAGTGGGTGCTTGCTGAGGCAGATCTTTGGTGGCAGTGAGGTTCAGAGGTCACCCAGTCACCTCTGCACAAACCTAACAGCAAGAGCAAAACAAGCTCTGAGTTAACGAATCACAGGCAGAAAAACTTACAATCAGACTTGATAGACTCAACCATTCTCAGTCAAATCTATACTTTTTGCTGTATTTCTCTTTAGTACAATACCATGAAATTCCAGACGTCTTTAGAGGAGAGCTGTATTTAGGTACAGAGGCTTGCACAACAGCCAACAATTCAAGGGCAAAATTGGCCAGGCTGTCTTAAAACAGCACTGGAGTATACCAATAGACTCAGAGTGGATTTCATACTGATCATGCTGGAAGAAAGTTCAGCTACTCATTAAAGCATAGTTTATAATGAATGAGAATTTAGTAAAATATTTTAGCAGCTATTCACCCTCACACCAGTATCACTTCCAGCAATCTCACACTGAACCAGAGACGTAGCATAAAGACAAATCAAGTCCTTCACCAGCTCAGCTCTTCACAAGAGAAGGCAGGTTTCCTTTCTGTTAATGCAGGATGCAACACAATGGATCTCAACTCTAAATTAGGTTCTCTAAGCAGTGCTACAATGGGGATATTTAATAATAACAATTAGTCTGTATAATGTACTCTCAGAAGCTGTCTGTGATGCTTTTCATTGCAGTATGCTTTCCTCATTGCAGTCAGTAGTACTGACGTGATGTTAGTAGCATAGCACCTACTTTATATGCTCAGACATTGCCCCAAAATTAGAAGTTGGTAGTTGCGACTTTTTTCCCTTCTCATGAGAGATGTATGCTCATGATTTGCAAGGACTTGGTGCATGAAAAAACAGATTACTATTACTATCTATGCCAATTTTTTTAAACATCATCTACTTCTCTCAGCACTTCACAATTAACAAGTCACAGCTATACCCCACTAACTTAAACCAGAATCATATCCCAGCACCCACTTAATTTATTTTTGTTTTTAAGTTCTTATAAAGTACCAACTCTATTTTCCAAATCCTAACAGCTTTTCTGAGCTGGTATTTAGTTGATTTTTTTTTTTCCTGGAAGCATTGGCTCTTGCATTTCCCTTTTGCTGGAATTGGTGCTTCTTTAGCACGGCTCAGTCACAGTTCGAAGCTCTGTTGTACTTTTACTATACTGTCAGTTTCAGAAACCTTTTTATTCCACCTTGCTATTAAAAGGAAAGCCTGCTTTCAACTTCAAGTCAAGCTACAGTTGTATTATTCTAAAGCTTCCTTTGGAAAAAAAAATTAGAACAAAGTCCCCATCAGCGGTAATTAATTTTGACAGTGTGGGCTTTGTAGCAATTCACAAACCTGTACTTTGTGCATCAGCATTCCTTATTATTCTAATTAAAGTGGAACATTGTGCCCTCACCAGTCATTAATGGGTTTTCATTTTGTAAATGACATTTGCAAAAGTTAAAACGGGCAGTTCATATGAAGTCCACAGGCAAGAGCGTTAAAATTAGCATCACCATAGCAACAGTCTTCCATCATTAGTATTCAGGGCAACAGCAAATGTTTTGTTGTGCTTTTGTTTCCGAAAAAAGATTTTTCTTCACTTGTCATTCATGAATAGAAAAGGCTAAAACCCATATATTACAGGTAAAATTATATTTATTTTGATGTCACTGTTCTAGAATTTCCAAATATTTTTCAAGGTATTTAATTTTCAGGGCAGAGGTTGAATTTCACAATCTCTACAGCTGTGTATGTCTAACCTCCCGAGCGACATTTATCCCTTGCCAGCCTGCTGCTCAATGGTACAGTTTCATATAAAGTCTGTCACTTCTACTCAAGAATCTGTACCAAGTACAGATCAGATTCTGCTGAGAATCTGTAAAAGATGCATGCATGACAAAACATGGTCAGTTCCCCCACTACATGGAGAGTGCATCTCCTCTGTGCTGGGTTTGGTGGTTAAATGATACTATGGATATATCACTATCCCCCCCACCCCCAGGAACTGAAATGTAAGTGCACACATCATGTCTAGTGAAACAATATTCAAATATCATCTTGTCTTGTACAGTTTAGAATTATGGAGAGAAGAAATGGCATCTTCTGCTGAAGGAGACCAAGGCAGATTATAAACATACCCCAATGTCCTTTTTTCCTCAAAGTTTAAGGAGGAGTTAATTGCCTGGAAGCACACTGCAGCAATATGTTGCAGTTTGAGAAACAGTTTAGCACTACATTTCCTAAATGTACCTAGAGGCATTGTTCACATAGGTCTGGTTCAATGAAAAGCACATCATCAATACTGGGAACACAACAGTTTTACCGTAGAAACAAATATTTTGTATGCAGGCAGAGAGGGGTTAAGAAAAGAAAAGCAAGAGGAAAGATGTTAGTGGAAGTAGATGGATGAGCAGGGTGAGGTCAGTAGAACTGCTGATTTACTTCTCAATATCCTGGCTTTTCAGTAATGAGCACAGATCAGATGTAACTAAATGTTCTCTAGCATTATATCTCTGGGTTTTAATTTGGCACAGGAAGATTCTTTCTTTCCTCTTCATCTTCCTAAAATACTTCATTTTGCATAATTTTGCAAAGATGAGTCTTTAACGAGTAAATACACTCTAGTGCATTGTAAAAGCTGGGGGTATTGTCAATTTCATGAAAGATATTCTTGTATTTTAATAATGGGGCACATTTCCATGTAGTGATTACCTCTCTAGTACCTGCCCTTGCAGTATTGATTAATTTTTCAGCTAGTGAAACCTGAAGAACTGGAAAACCCTTAAAATGGTGAATAGTTTTATACCTGAGGAAAATCACTCTCAGATTAACTAAAAACTATCCGTGGTGGGTTGCCATTTGGTGTTTGGCTCTTGGAGGGCTTTAACACAGAAGGAGATTGCAGTAACTTTGAGGTTCTGAAATATCTACATATATGTTTAAGTGTTCAACCTCTTTCTTTTATAGAAGCACCTTTTTGCTAGCTCAGGTTCATTTTTCCCCTTGTGCTGATTCACTGCACTTCTTTTTTTTTTTTTTTAGATTTCGATAGCCTACTGCAGTGAAGATACTTACTGAACTGTAATATTTTACAGAATTTTGCCATTTGATCTTCACAGATAAATTCAGTGGAAAAGAGTAGCTTCACAAAAAAAAGGAGTAATTTTCTGTTAATCCAGAAAGTAGTCTTCATTTAACTAAAAGGTTTTGTGTCTAGCATTCTGCCTAAGCAAGTTCTTTGTTCATATAACTTTAATACTAGATCCTTGCATTGCTGAATCTTATAATCAAAAGTAACTGACCTTTTTAAAAATCAGCTTTGGAGATCTTTTTAGATTATTAGCTCTTTGCAGTAATTGAACTATAACATCATTAGAAATATTTACCTAAATTGCAAGGGGTTGATAGCTTTGTTTATTGCAAAAGTGACAGGTAGAGAGGAAGGATCTGTGACAGACTATTGTTTTCCATTCCAGACTTCATTCTCAGACAGACCCTTGAGCAGTGGTGTGGCAAATGAGAGGAAATTGCCAGTTTCTTATTTATCCAAAACAGTTAAATGCTGTGTTTCCCCAAATATCTGTATATACTTTCTACTTAGGCATATCCTTGAAATAGCTACTGAAGCTGTTCTTCATTAAAGATGTTTCTGCATTGAGTGTGGAAATACAGCAGGAGATGCACCTCTGTGAGCATGGATTTCAGATTTGCCATACTAATTGCAGATTTCCCTATTAGAGAGTAAACTCTGGAAGTAAAAGTAAGCAAATTAAATATCTTCAACTTTCTGTTTCATAAATTATTATTCTTTAAAATCATAACCAGCTTCAGCCTATAGATACCCCAGAGAGTGGGAGTAAGTGCCTTGCAGCTGTTTTCCTAAGTATAACAGACTGTATTTTGTAGCTGGAAATGTCAATGATTACAGGAATAAAAAATAAAAACCAAGAGCTAGAACTACTAAACCAAAACTACATTTTTATTTCTCATCTATAAACTTTTAGTGCAAGTAATTGGGAAGTCAGGCATCTTGAAATTTTACTTCAGTCTTTAGAAAGAAATTTCTTCCAGATTTCTGGGAGTGAGATCTTTTTAGCCAGTAGGACACAGTTGTTGAATAACATGTTTTAGCTCTATACTTCAGATTACCTTAAGCACACCTGAAAATTAGAGGTTAGAAAACTGATTCCCAAAGATCTCATACTGATGAGCTCACTATAATTTCTAAACACTGGTTTGAACTTCAGAATCTAAGGTCAACTATTTTGATATAAACCACCAACAGATTATGTTTCTGGTTATAGTTGCATTTACCTTATTTATTTCCTAATTACTGCTCATTAATGGGAGTGCTTATGCTTTTAATACCATTGTAATATTACCGAACAATTACATTGCAGTGTTCTATATCTATGTATTTGACAAATATTTATTCCTGCACATTCCTCATTCATCTGCTTTTCCACTATTTTAATTGTTCTATGTCACAAAAGCAATTAAAACCTTACTAATAGAGTTATTACATGTTTAAACTTACTGTCATATGCTGTTATATCTTCTCCTGTTTCCAGTCTGAAAGAGGAATAAATATTTCATTGTACTCCTAACAATATTGAAATGAGCAGAAGACTCACAGGTTATGGTGGTAGCAGTTTAGGCTCTCATCAGACTTGCTGCCAAAAGTTTGGAAATCAAATTTAAGTTCTTCATTTAAAGTAGCTTACATGGATTGAGAGATAGGTTCATTGATTTCAGCAAAGTTACTTCTTGCTTTTAGTACTCTAAAAGGGATCAGAATGTGGCTCTCAGCATTCCCTCTCATGTATCATGTTTTTTTTCACATCAGTGCCCAAAATATTGTGGAATAAATATTTGCCACTAGCAAAACACAAATCTGTATCTGTACGATGTTCTCTTGAGAAAATTGAGTGCAAAACCCTCAGCCCTGCTTTGCTCTGGGGCATTTGTTCACCATTCTAGAAATAAGGAGTAGAAAAGAGTCTGTCAGTGTGAATCTTTTATCAACCTCACCAGTGAGGGAATGCCCACATTATGTGGTCTTACAGTAGTCTTCTCTGCTTTAAATTGAGTCAGATAGAATAATTGAGTAAAGAGGAATAATTTCTCCTGTGTCAGCCCCAACTTGGTTTTGGTCAGTGGGTGTATTTATAACACCCAGAGACCTCCCAAATAATTATTTTGGAATTCTTTTGTCTTCTTTGGAACACATGACTTTTAAAGTACTTAGAAACTTTTGCCCCAGTTTTATCCTTCAAATTGTTTCCACCGACTGAAAGAGATCGCTTTTATTCTTACTGACTCCCCTTTTCTTGCTGTTGTGCATTAAGTTTATCTCCTATGAATAGTCATTTAAAGACCTAAGAGCCCAGTGGTGCTCTGACATCTCCGGACTGGAGTTCTGCTCCTCTCTTTAGCCACTTCTGTGGCACACTTCAAGGACACTGACAAAGGTTATCACTGCCTTGCTTTGCCTTCCCTTTTGCATCTTGCAGATTTTCAGCTTTTCTCAAATTGCACTTTAGTAGATCCTGCCAATATCTGTTAGACATTTATACCCAAACATTTCCTTAAGTCTCAGCTGTTCTGTTCTTTGTGGAGAGGTCAGACAAAAAAGGCAACCAACTAAAAAAACACCTAGAAAACAGCCTCCCGCCTCGTTGTCCAGACTTTAGTTTTCCTGGACAATTTGCTTGTCATAATCTTTCTTCTCTGAGCTCACTCTGCTGCAAGGCTCAGCATTCTCCAAAACAACAGCTCAAATATATTCCAGTTTTATACTCTTCAGGCTTTTTAGCCACCATATTAAAGTGATGTTTATCAACTAACAGAATTTGCCTGCAATTTTGTTTGTTTGTTTGTTTGTTTGTGAAAACTTCCTGAATTACATAGCATATCCTTTCTGTCTTAACTGAGAAAGTAACATATGGGCTGGTGAATAATGAGTAAATCTTTTCAGCAAAATAAGAATAATTTGGGTTTTTTAATAAATGCAAGCCATTCATAAGTGTAGCATGTACTGACAACCTTTAGCACAGCTTCACCTCAAAGATTTCCACAGCTAGTGAGACCAAACAGGTGGCAACCCCCAGTCTGTGCCTTGTTATCTCTGAGGAGCTTTGATCTACCTAATGTATAATAAATAAGATACTGGATTTTAATCATCTTGCTGCTTTCATATCACTTGTCTTGCAAGTTCTTATTTACAAAAACTCATCCTGACATTGTTTGGGTTCTTTTAATTAGATTTTTTTTGATCATTTATTTATTTTACCATACCTACCAGTAGACAGATGATACAACAGCTGGAAGTTATTATACTGTATATCCACTGCTTCCCTATCCGCCTTTGTCCTCGTCTTGTGGCTGCAAAAGATGTAACCAATCTTTTTTTTTCATTAACTCTACACTATAGAAGAGGCTGACCAGATGATACTTTTAGGTTAAGATATTGGCTAGAAAATGCAGTTAGGCCTAAAATTCCCCTTGTTTTCTACATGTACTCCTCACTATAAGAACATATTATGCCATTATGCTCCAGTAAAGACCAATTTATTTTTTTTAACTAAATAAATTTGAATAACCTCCTTAAAAATATCATTCTCAGTTCTGCTCTTACATATAAATATATAACAATCTAGGTTTAGTGTTGCAGTATTTTTAGCAATTTAGTACTCATACTACTACTCAAATTCCACGTACTTATTTGTGGTCAGTCTGATGGTTTGAAGGCAGGAGGAATCAGAGCAATCCATCTTTGTTTAAAAGGCACTATAAAGCCAGTTATATTTACACAATATATAATAATATAGAGTAATAGAATACTGCTGCATTGCTTTTGATTAGGTATTCTTTTTACTCAATGAAATCCAGTGCCGAATTTCTCACCAAACTATGCAATGTCAAACTTAACATTTAAATAAATGTTGAGTTAGAAAAAGAAAAAAACCTATATAACGGACACTTAAATTTACTCTAAAAGGTGTTTAAAGTTATCCTCATAATTGCAAATTATACAAAAACAACAAAGCAGAGAAAATATGATTTTAGCATAATGACCTAAATTAAGAAAAGAACTGTCTTTTTCAATGTTGGAGTTGGTGGCTGATTATATAAACTGTGCCCATCTAGGAACAAGTTAAAAAAAATTAAAAACACATCTAATTGTTTTAAATGAGAGAATAGGATAATCTGTCAAAGCAAGAACAGCATGTGCTCACTAAGGAATGAAGCCAAAATTTTGTTTGGAAGTTAAATTCAGCTCAGTGTGTAGTATGCAAGGCACTAAAAGGGTTAGAGCCTTGTCACTACACACTGTGCTCTTGCAGCTCAAAAACTTGGCAACATGCAGAAGTGTTGTGTGAATACGGACAGTACAAGGGAGCAGATGAATATTCTTCCATATCCTACCTTTTCCCAGTTTCTTACAGAAATTTCTATCTAAACCATTGCTTTGTATATAAAGAAAATCTGAGAAAGAAATGTTGGTATACATTGGGAGTGCTTCCTCAGTTTGATAATTCTGTCAAAAATTCTGCCAGTTTACAAAAAGAAAGAATAGTGGAAATAATAGTTATTTTTCTTAGAAAATTTAACTGCTGCAAACTTTGGAAATTACATACAAAGTATTCAGCAAACATCATCGGTAGTGACTTGGTTTTGTCAGATCAGTTGCTTTCTGGACAGAAAATTCCTTGCCTAAAATTATTACGTAGATTACTAACTGATTTCTTTGTGAAGCTCATCACAAAAACTTGAGGATCTAGCACAGCAAAGAACTTGTGACTGTCCTGCATGTCAGGTAAATCCCAGGCATTTGTGCTGATCTAGAACTCATTTGGCTGCCTGTGGTAGGGAAAGGTTGTAGCCATTTCAATGATGGATTTATTCCGCAGGGACAGGTCTACCTAGTTTCAAAAATATACCATGTTTTATTCAGCATCTCAGTGGCATCAACTCCCACATTAGGCCAGGTAGTTTGAAATTTAAAAGATTACATTTTTAAAATCAGAACTTAAAAATGTGAATGAAGTCGTGCTTTGGGTCCACAGGAGCTCTAAGTAGAGGAATACCATGGCCTGCTGTAGGGCCATCCACCACTCAGCAGTAAGAAAAGGGTCACTCAGTGAAATTTGGACCAAGAAATGACAATTATTCTCAGGGTAGACACACATAACAATGTAACTAAGGTAATACGCCACCAGAAAGTTCAAACAGCCAAAATGTTTTCACATTTGGAAAGTTGCTCTCTCTTGGCTATTTCATTAACTAAATCATTTAATTAAATGGCAACATAGACATAGCCCATTGGCCTGGTTTTTGCCAAACTGAAAGCAAGTTCCCTGTACAATGTTGACATGGAAATAAGTAGTCAAAGCGGTCACTTTCTTCATCTCTTACCAAACACAGTGCACTGTCATCACCAAATTATTGTTTTCATTTCATAAATTGCCTTTTGTTTTTTTTTTTAATTTTAAAGCTCAGTAAACTATAATGTTTACAATGAAAACTACCAGAAAAATTAAAATATCACATAAAGTTAAAAATAAATGTTTATTTGGGGAATGGAAGATTTTCATGATGATAAAAACAAAAAACAAAAAATATATTTCTTCGGTTTGTTTCCTAAATTGTAATTCTTAGAGCAAACCTTAATATGGAATGCTGCTAAAAATAAAACTCTCCAAAGGTTTTAGTTCAGTACTAAATACCCTGGTTCGAAAAAACCAGTGGATTAGATGGGGTCTAATCCTCCACTCTCTGCTTGGGTTCTATTTGGCAGAATTCTTAGTCTCTCAGCTTCTGCAAATCTTTGCGAAATTATTTTTATCCTTAATAAATTATTTGCTCTGTTACTCTAAAAACAGAACAAATTGAGAGACATGGGTAAAAGGATAATAATTTGAAAAATAATTGCAGTAGAAGTTTAAGAATGAGAATGAAGAGCAACTGCAGCAGCAAAACTGTGGAAAAAGGTAACAAGAGATTAATTTCTCAACACTAATAAAAATTTAAATGTCCATAAGCAAAATATTTTTTATTGCTAAAGTACAAAAGTATTTAGAAATCACATCTTAACCCTGTTTTATTTAAGGTCTTGTTTTTAATTATTATTATTTTCTCTTGCCTGATGTGTATCAGTATAAAGGCATTAACTAAAGTGGTGATAATTATTTGCAAAATTATATTTTATTCTAAAGTTGGCCACCACAGACAACAGCTATTGATAGTAATTGAAGAAAAATTATATACCTGAAGCAAAGAATGATGATTTAAAATAATACCTTATTTTTTTTTAATATGACAAACCGATTTTGTTATTTTAGAATTAGAGATCAATGCTCAAACACTTGTAATTTTTTATGAGACAGAAGGTGTGACTTTAGAAGGTCCTTCTTTCTAACTTTAATGACAGTTAGAAAATCTTCTATGCAGTACACAATATGGTACCTATGTATTAAATTTCTGCCAGTATAAAATGGCAGATTCTGAACACTGTTAAATTAACAAAAAAAAAAAATGTTTGAGTGCTGTCCTCTGCATTTATAGTGTACCATGCAGATAGAGAGAAATCTTGGTTGAATTTAATACCTTCTTTTTTTCCTGGAAGGAAGGTGACAAAAACTGTGTGATGTTTCTTAGGCCTGATAATAGAAAATTAGGTATTTTGAACTTTTAAAATAAACTGGCTTTCTGTGTCATGCAGTGGAGGAGATGATAAAGATGGGTAACTTCACTTAGTGCTAGCAATAAGAATTTTCTCTTTAAGTCTGGACTATTTTAGAAAAAACTGGAGATTTTTATATGGTAGATCCATAGGTTGACATTTCTGATGTGTTCAAAGGAATTAGATGTAGCAGCAGGAGTCTAGGAATGTTAATATGGACCACAACTGATATTTAAATTCTTAGTGTTTTAGGGCTGTGTGGATTGTTCAGGATTTCTATTGCACCTTTGAGAGCGATTTCCTAAAGAAGAAGCAAATAGTTCCAAATACAAATGTTTGTTTATTTCAATGTGGAAAAATGCTCAGTATAGAAAGAAAAAAAGTAATTTGGCTAATTTTGAGCTTATCACGTTCACCATTGTTCTTGATTCAATACTGGACTATGGCAGGTCCTTGAATTCATCTGTGTACCTTTGATCATAAATATCAAGGCTCTTTGACTTGGGCAAACAAGGCATTTCTGATTTTCATTGCAAATTTTTCACAGTGAAATTTGGCTGTGTTGTGAGAAAGAAAATCATAATTTTGCATGTTTATCCTTTCCCTAAGAGATTCCATTTTCTGTTAAATAACTGAGATCAGAGAACTGAATGAAAGTATGCCAGTAGAATTGCAAGCTATTTGAGACCTTGCTGAGATGCATTGTGAGAGGTTTGGCTCAACTGTAGCATACACAATACTGAAAGTGCACCTTAGCATTGAGTTCCACCAAATGCTGCTATTAGGTTTCAACAAGCATGAAGTTTTAAACTGTGCAATATAGTTTAGCAAAACTTTTTCCTATCAGCTGGTGCTCACAGGATTCTTCCCTAAATTAACTGCCAGTCACTGTGCTGGGGATAGGAGGAGCTACACAAAGATATCTAAGTGTAAAAGCTGGAAGCACTACTTTGTAGGGAGAATCATATTATAGTTAAGTAAATGGAAGGTGCAGAAGCTGTCAGGAATTACGTGGAGCATGTGCTAAAGCATAAATGCTTGGACTTGCCACAGGATACTTAAATGAAATCCTTTTCATTGATGAAATCCACTTACTAAGAAATAATTTTTATTTTACCTCAAAATTCCTTTATATACCTCTTTCCTGAAGTGTTTAAGAGCTAACATACTTTTAGATTCCATTAGGATAAAATACTATCCATGCCCTAGGACATGGCTCCATTATAACTCATATTGGTCTGTCTCTGGAAGCCCCAGTTAATGTAGGCATCTGTGTACCTGTAGTTGTTTCGAGTGCCTGTATATAAAAACTAATTTTCACTCTTTGGCATGGACAAGATGAGATTGTTGCCACTTGCCATTAAAGGGTGCTGCCAGAACTGTACAAACAATTGTCTAATTTTCTAGCTAAAGTATTTTTTTTCATAGGCTATTGTTTAGAAATGAAATAAAAAGTTCCATTTCAGAAATGGCAGATGAGAAGCTTTTGCTTTCCAGAATTTTTTTCTTGCTGACCTCAGGTTGGGAGTAGCTGCAGAACCCTGAACCTGAAGCTGCATTTCTCTGCAAATAAATTATGAGAAATGTCACCTGGATGTGATGAAGGAGTTAGCCTGGATGGAATTACTGGTGAGGCCAGTTAGGTGTAGCTACCTCTGCCATCAGCGTCTCTAGGCTGGTTCCTTACCCAAGTGCAGTGCTCTGCTTTCTGGATCCCCGTGTAATACATGTAGGAAGGGAGAGCAAAGCAATCTTGCCATGCAGGAGGACTTAACTTTGCTCATGTTACACCAGGGTATTGGGAGAAGCTACAGACTCTATTGTTTTGAAACTATTTCATTATGATTTACCAGGAAGGGAGAACACATTAAGGCTCTGTATGGCCTAATAAAGGGAAAAGGTTAGGAGTAGATCCCAAACTGATCTTTGCTAACGTCATCAGCCTCAACATCTTTGGGAAGAGGATGGAAAAGCCTAGTGTGTACATAAAAATAAGCAGAGCCTCTTGAGATTGAATTATGTATTTTGTGTGATATATTATAATCACTGATGAAACAGTAAGGGAGTTAGGACAGGTTCAACATATATTGTAAAGCAAGAGAAACTACAAGTTTCTGTGAGAGCACAGCAAAGCATCCATTGCTAAAATACAGGCAGAATATAGACAGCAAAACACGAATGCATTAATTCAAAGGTGCAAAGTCTGTCCAACTAGTGGTCTGACTGGGAACTTGTTTGTATATAGCTGTCATAAAATGCAACAGATTTAATTGTTTTCTTTTACTACCTAACTGCAGTCTTACCATGGAATATCCCAGTAAATAATCTCCAAGCATGATCTCAGTGGCTTTTTCCCCCAAAGGAGTATTTTCTCTTCTATACAATTTTGAAATACAGTCCTCAGTGTAAGAAAAAAAATATCTCTTTGTATTGTATAAGCCTCAAAAAATAGATTTAATAATGTCAAAAACATGTATATTATGGAATGCAACACAATCAAAAAGTAAATTAGTAAAAATAGAAGGCATTCTTCTCCTTTAATGTCCGTGGCAGCCTTTGGAAGAGGGGGCAGCTTATTAGGGATTGGGAATGCAGGGTGAGCAGTAGCTAGGATCAGGTTTTCTGGGCCTACATGAAATAGGACTGCAAGACACAGAATTTTTTGACATTGAGATCTATACATTGATAGGAAACAGTAGAGAATTTAATGATTTTGTAAGCCAGCTTTTGTGTTTTTAATACATAATTTTATGCATAGGAAGAAAGATTTTGAGGGGAAAAGAGAGCCAGTGAGTGAGAGAGTTTATTAAATCCTTCTTATTTTAATCCCTCCAGGAGGCAAAACAATCATTTATTTCCAACTGGGCATGCAAAGAAAAGAAATAGAGTTTGTCTTTGCTGCTTTGTTTAATTTATCCTTATTACTCTACATTTTTTTCTCACCCCTACTCCCTATAATGATAACCATTCATTTTGCCAATGCAGATTCCTCAAACCAAGAATTTACTATGGTCTAATTATAATTTTTCAAGTTTTATTTGTGCATTGTAAGAATCAGCAAGCAATTTTGTTTGACCCAAGTTTTCGGTTGGCATATTTTAAGTCTTCTTTTTTAATATATGTATGGTTTTTCTCCTCCTGTTAGATTTCCAAAAGCCTTACTTCAGAAGGGGTTTTACTGCTTTTAGTTTTCTAGCATTATGTCAGCATTTTACTTCTTGATCTCCTATTCTTGGGACTATTCAGTTCATCTCAGAAGAGTAAGGGTTACTCCTTCCTTTTTGTTCCTTTGCTGTGGTTTCTTATGGAAGGGAAAAAAGAGCTTTTGCTATTTACAGAAGCTTACCTGAAGAGCTCATGGGGCTGGTGGGATCAGGGTGTGCTATCCATCCCTTCCAGCAATGTGTGCAATCATACTCAACCTCAGTCCCACTCTGCTCCTTTACAAGGTCATACATGGGGGCAGTAGAGACTGAACATTCTGCTACTGTCACTATCACCTTAAAAAATAAACGTAGCTTCTTGAAATTCTCCTTTCCAAGATCTCATCAGGCTGGAATTCATACATATATTTAATATATTCAAAACGACAGGCACCCTCTCATTCACCTTTCAGTAACAGCATGCAGTGTGGTGCAACATAAGGCACACACAGGCTGCTCCCGAGGCTCCATTGTACCCATCTTGTAGGGTGACTAAGATTTCACTTTTAATCACGTGTCTTTACTGTAGTAAAAGCAAGTACAGCCCAGAGGAATGTGAAAACTGTGCTGCTGTGCATTCAGCAGGAACAGAAGTGTTCCTGTCACATGTGCTGGGTACCAACACTCTCCATACCAGGCATTACATTGCTGCAAGCTCTGTAATATTTACTGCAGAATTGGTTTAAAAAATAAAAAAAATATTAAAAAAATAATAAAAAAGGAGGCTACATCTTCCTCTGTCTATTCCAAGAATATCTCAGCGAAAACAATTCTTGTGACCTCCATTTGCCAGCTACCTGCTTTAGAATGCAGAGAATGAGCCCTGGGTAAGAAGAAGCACCAGCTTGTCATCCTTCATGTGGGACAGAGGTTGGGTTTCCCTCTGGACAGGGAGTGGTAGTCTCCTTGCCCAGTATCCTATGGTGTAAATAACTGATTTTAAGTATACTGAGCTATGAAATGTTTTACTAGGTGTTTAATTTACAGTGCAGTGTTGGGGAAAATGAAACGGAGCGTTTCAACACTGTTTTCTTTGTTGCATTTACAGTATTTTAGTGTGTTTTCACTGTTAATGTGCAAAAAGGGGAAAAAAAAATCCCAAAACAAACTAGCATCATCCAAACCAGTATTGACTTCTTGGCTCTTCTGAGAGAGCTATGAACAATTGCCCAAACACCCTGGAGGTGTCAGCCCTTGGAGTATATTTAAGATACATGGTCCAGGAAAGTGCCATTGTGCCATCCCAAGTGATTTTTAGCATTTATTTATACCAAGAAAATGAAAATAGACTCAAACAGTGTAACGGATTAGACAGCCCAACGTAGGGCACCGTAATATCTTCTTAAATACAAAGCAAACTAATCCACTGCCCAGATAACTGAGAAATGGTAAAGCCACGCTTACAAGGAGGCTACATACTTCAGAGAGCTCTGGAAGTAAGACTTAGCTAGTAGGAAAATGTTGTATTGTCACTTTCAATGACAATAAAATTAAAGAAATGTTGCTTTAGTTTTCTAACTCATAAAATGCTTAACTTACAAGCAAACTTGCACCTTTAGTGTCTACCTTACTTTTAGGCAAGTCTCTATCCATTTCTGCAATTGAGTTTCCACATCTGTCTGTAACATGGAGTGATGATGCTAATCTTGTACGTGAAACTTACAAAGATTTATACTCAAGTGTTAATGCTTAGGAATCAATGATTTTACATTCATATAATTAATTTTAATGTGTACATGACACTGGCTCTTTCTCCATTGAAAAGGGACAACATTCTGAGAAGAACTTACTAAAACAGAAAAGTTTGCTTTCTTAAATGCAGAAATCCCAGTGACCCTTTGGACAGTGAGCAATGCAGTCAGACTGAAAATACAAGTCATCTTTCTATTTTTCTCTTTTCCTGAAAGAGTTTTGGGGTAATAAGACCACTTCTAAATATCATCCCTCATTTTTTAGGCAGCCATTATTTCCCTTTAAGCACCTGATGTTATTAAATGTTGAAGACATAGATACATGGATTAGATACAGACCAGGACACAACAGTATAAGAGAAATAAACACTGCTCTTCTTCTGGTTAAGGTCCCTATATAGGTGCACAAGTTGACTGAGTAGCCCTTGCATCAGAAAAGCACCACAGGGAATTAACACTGCTTACTCTGTAATCCTGTTTTATTTTTTATAGGGAGGTGACTATCTTTTATCAAATAAGTGGTTTAAAATTAAGCATGGCATAAAAATTGGCTTCGGTTACAAATGCCAAAGACATTAACCATTTACACTGCAAACAAAATATACTTATATAATAAATTATGGGTAGTTTAAAGTAATTTGGAGTAAGAGTGGTATTATTTGTGCATATTATACAGGAAAAATATAATTTTCAGGTCAATCAAAATAGCTAAAAGCTTTTGTGAATTTGGAGACAGCAATCAGAACTACATTAAATAGATTTTTTTATAAAAATCAATTTATAAAGTCAATAGGTCTTAATCCCTTAATCCTTAAACATTCTTGTTTTGCCCTGGATGTTCTTGAGTGAGTAATAGTTTGATTTGGGAGATCAAAGGGTTAATTTGCTTTTCAATTGGAGAATGACTCAGAGTTACCCTTTATTGTTAAAAA